>JAODVM010250942.1:0-29460 GCA_025400095.1 Phenganax marumi | reverse complement strand
TATCCCATCTATCGTCACATACTGTCCCCCATGTTTCATTGTGAAATATTTCCACTCGACCAGTACCGGTAGAACTCAATGGACCTTGCAATCGAATGGCTGTAATTAAAAAATTGAATACGTCACTTTACATTTGCAAAGTAACAGCAAGTAACATGGCAATGCTGCCCATTTTGAAATTTATTTATAAAGTTTTAATTGTAGAGGAGGGAAGAATAGGTGTTTCCCGTCCATGATCATCGACAGTAAAGTCGGTGAGATATCGCTGGTGAATGTGATAATAGAAGATTGGGATTTGACAAACTTCAGCCTTCTCATTACTTTCGATGAATGATAATTCCCAAAGGTGAAATGTGCAATTTTAAGCGAAAAGACAAGTTATCACTTAATACATTGACAGATTTTCTCTCGTTCCCTCAAATATATAAAGACGTGAATATAGTAAAATTGTACCTCCTGACGACAAGCATTCGACTCCAGCATCTTCACCGTGTCCGCAATTATGAATACCCCATCCACGATGAGAACAACTTGTCAGACTTTGTTCACTTCCAGTACACAAGACATCATCTAACCATATCTGCCCTCTTCCATCAGGAACATTGCTTCCTTGAAGAGCTTTAGCAGCATCCGCATAACCAAGTTCACGACACACAACTCTAGCATCATTTATATCCCATGTATCGTCACATACTGTTCCCCATATTCCATTGTGAAGTATTTCAACACGACCAATTCCGGTAGAACTTGATGGACCTCGCAACCGAACGCCTGTATAAATGATAAATAAAGTAAACCTTCGCGGCGTATTTTTTTAACATAGATCGCTGCTAGATATTTGCGTCGAGAAGTGCCAGTTTTTTTTGCTTCAAACTCTTTTAAATCTTTGTTTTGCTCTACTGTAATTCATCGACTGTGTCTTGCTGACTCCATTGTCGGGGAGTCGTATTAGCCTTTCTTACCAGCGCAAAATACGTCATTTTTTGGGGTACTGTCAGATCTCGTTAATTGATTCAACCGTTCAAAGCTACTTTTTATTGTAGTATTTGTGAATTTACAATGATGCACACAACTACAGCAATAAACAGTCACATTTAGTCACTCTTATACTGTCAAACTTGAAATACACAGTATCCCACACTTGACGTAATTTGCCCTTGTAATAACTGGTAATAGACAGTGGGTCGGAAAACATCGCCGATCGTGCACTGCATGCGCAGTTTGGCTAAGAACATTTAAAATCGTATTTGGAACATGACTACCAGATTTTTGGTGCTGCTTAGCATGGATGTACATATTAAAGTGTGAATCATTGCGTGCTACCATGTACTTTCAAGATTTCATTGCCCAAGCTGTTTAAATAGGAAATTGAAAATCGCGTTCTCAGATTGCCTGTCATTTGATTCAAAGGGCACTTGATCAGCAAAATTATGAACTGATATTTGATAAATAGTTTGAAACGATGATTTACCATTAACTAGGAATATAATGCAGTGATTATTAGATATTTTTCAAATCTTGATTGTTAATCTCATAAACCTCGAGAGTGCCAATACAATAAGAGAAACGTGTCAAAGCACATTGAAAACGAAAGAATACATGTATATTTAAAGTTTTTGCCGTTTACTTGACCTTTTTGGAAGATCTAAAGAATGGCCGTGATTACAAGAGTATTTCAAAAATTTGATTTGACTTCCAATTCTGCATTTTCGTATTCATGAAAGTTTTACTGCTCAGCACTTTCAGCAAGCATGAGCTTCATCGTGCTTGCTCGTAACAGTTGATGAGGAAGGTACAGGGCTAAGCTACTGGGATTCAGTTCAGCGTTTCCAGCAGATTTGCGTTGTTGCTGTTGTGTTAAAAAAAAAGTAAACGGCAAAAGTTTTCGTTTTGCAAGGCTACAATATCGTCTGCTGTATGCATTTATCGCCCATTACAGGAAGTGCCTTTGACTACCTGCTGTGACGCACTAAATAACCTGGATGAATGGTGATTTTACAGTGCATCTTACATATATATATGCACAATATACTTTTCACAAACCGTGCCAGTCGGCTATAATTCATGTATTGAATTATTTCCAGTATTTTGTTTTTGAAAGTTTATATTAATCTCGATTTTATTGTTAGAAAAAACAAACACTATATTTGAGGCGATCGAGTCTTTCATTAATTTCCTTGATCATGAATTTTTAAAAAAGAACTGAAGAGTGAACAGTTCACGTACGGAAAAAGCCTCATGTCTATCGTGATTCTGTGTTGCATCGAATTGACGTAGTACATCTTAAGTTGAATGTACAACAAGCTACGTCCGTATGTTCTAAAACGGGTCACTTACTTTGCGTTTTTGCTAAATGAGAAAAATGTGCGAGAATTATGCACAATTTGATGAACGTCTTCGGCGTCATTCTTTTTTAATGTCCAACGTGATCTTGCCAGCGAAGTAAAATACTTGTAAGATTAAGGCTTGTCTGGTCTTCTTGTCTTTGAAGATTTTGATTAGTTGCATGGTCAGCATGTGGTTGATGATTTCAGAACGTAGCACGTATTTGTAGTGACGTTGGTCACGTATTTGTAGTTGACATTGGCCTTGTAAGACAGGACAAGAAATAGGACCTTTGAAGATTTTGCTTTGGTTGATTTTTCAAAACGATGTCGCCAGAAGTTATTCGCAGCAAGCGCTGAAAGGCAGGTCTCAAAAAGTGATGAAAGGGCAAGGTTAGAGTTAGACATGAGTATGAGATCAGTATAACCTAATAAATGTAGCTTAGATGGAACTGGTGGCATTATTATTTTACTGTATCTCCTGCTCTGTCTTCTTGTTCATTATACATGGACGTGTATATAATCATTACATGATATCCTGTGTGAATATCTCAGCTCAACTGGGGATGGTCCTATTTCTTGTCCTGTCTTACAAGGCCAATGTCAGCTACAAATACGTGACCAACGTCACTACAAATACGGGCTACATTCTGAAATCATCAACCACATGCTGACCATGCAACTAATCAAAAGCGTGATCTTGAATTTTATGTCAGCACACATTAGCACAACCAAAATCTAGAATTGCCTCGCGACAAGCAACTATACTTGTCGCGGATCTTTAGTTTTATAGTCATTGTTGTAAAAAATGTTTCGAGAAAATTGCGGTTTGAATTCAGTATTGTTTATATCTGAAATGGTAGGCAGTATTTTGCGTTTCCTGTTAGTTCAGAGTTTCATGATCTTGTAGCCCTACTTCTCGATCGAGTTGGTGTATATCACGATGGCAAAGTACTATATAAATAAGTACATATACTGCAATAACTATCCAGCTATTATTGAGAAACTGTAAAGATTTTTCCTTAGTCTTAAATGCTGCAATACAACTTTCTTTAAATATCCAGATGGCAAAAGAAGTTTGATTTCGTAATTTCTATTTTGAGCACCTTACAACTTTTACTTTCTACACCTAGTATAAGATAACATTACTTTGTAATTTTAGGAAATTTTAAAAAATTAGACTTTGCCAGCTTAATTGTTATATCAAGAACTTTCAACACCCAAATGTATTGTTACACCAATGTGTTCGTGCGTGCAGTCAACGTGCATGTGATGACACTTAACCTGTCTATTGACGAAGCTCTTCTTTTATGGGCATAAGCTATACAACAGCAAATTGAAGCGGTTATGTTCAAGAAAACAAAGCAAGTTTTTTTTTCTTTTTGACTGTCTTCATCACCGACAGGTACAAAAAGAGACTGTAACAAGTCGCTACAATTAGGCTTTGTTTAAGTAATCAAACTAAGGTACACAGTCTATTAATATCTTTCTTTGTCATAATGTTGTAGGAAGTTAATTATGACTTATGGTGAGCTATTTTCCGTTATCGTGTGCTTATATGGACTTGGTGTTGCAAAGAGCTATTTGTGACTTCAAATTGGCACTAAATCTGGAAGGTGACTTACATTTATACAGTGCATGTACTCTCTCTAAACGGACCCTGTCTAAGGTGGGCGCATCTCTACGACGTAAATAAATTTAGTCCCTACCGTTTCATGCTTGCATACTCAGGTCTTCAAAAGCAAACATCGCCTTACGACGGACAGTAAATTTGATCCCGACAGTTTACGCTTCAGAGAGAGCTCACTGTAGATCTCGACCTTACTATTCGATAACTCAGCTTTAAAACAACCCAACATCTCATAAAAACATTTTCAATATACTGGAATATCATTTAAAAAAACGCTTGTTTGCCACGAACATTATTGAAGCTTCAGTTTGTTTGTCAGCTTTTCCTCATTGGAGTGACTAAATGTATCGCTTTAGGAGGCAGGTACCTTGCGTAGTGTTTTGAGTGAAGGTTATTCCTCATGGCCACTCTATAGGGTTTTATATTGTCCATATTGCAACAAGTGTGCTTTTATATATTAACTATATACCGGCATATTTTTGCTATTAAAGGTTATATAATACGTGGTCTCCGTATAATTATAGCTCTTGTAGTTTAAGCCACTCGGCACGAGGCTCTTAGTCAGTATAGTTAGGAAACAGAAAAAACAGCAATATAGGAGGCTAGTTGATAAGAAAGTGCTGTTGCTCTGTTGTATGTTGCATTTAAGCTTAGTCGCCAACTTGTTTTTTCATTTGTTGATGTGAAGACTGCAAAAAAAACGGCTATAAATCTTTTCTTTACAGCTGCCTTCAAAACGACTTCCCGTTGAAAAATAAAACCTTTGTTTGTATTTTGTCTTAATAGTCTGCTTTACACTCAAAGAAACTCGTCTCTAGGTTTTGAAAACGTATCAAAATAGGTTTAAATTTTTCATTGTTATGATCAGAAATGATCAGGGGCCGGTTGTACGAAAGGTGGATAGCGCTACCCACTGGATAGTGGATTTTTCAACCCTCGTGAAATTGAACAGAAAACGACCAAACTTTTGTATTGGCTAACAAAATAAACCTAGCGGCCTTTAGTCTGAATATTTGTCCTAATCTTGTTTTATAACGATTGATGAGAAATTTTGCGAATGTTTTAAAAAATCACTATCCGGTGGATAGCGCTATCCACCTTTCGTACAACCGGCCCCAGGTGATTTCAGTGTGCATAAGCGTAGATGAGACTACGGTATGTTCAGTTGAAGGAAAGCAACTCTAAGAGCGTAGGACTTTATTATAGTGATGGCCATTCAAGAACATATGCTTACAAAAAGAAAGGGGGTAGTATAGGAAATGCCGAAGAGCTCTGTATTGATTTGTGTTGTTTATGTGTATCAATGCATGCTACCGTCAATCACTTCTCCAAGCATAGATTTATAGTTGTCCTGTGTTTACTCTAAAGCAGTCCAATATATTTCTTTATAATCCACCTAGTAACGGGCCAATTGCTTCCTTAATGCACGGGGAACAGGAAGAAAATAAACCTACTAGTTGTACATTGTTAATTTAAATAAGTTTCTGTCTAGAAAATAAAATCTACTCACGCAGCCCGCAAAAACACTGAATCAGGTGTATCATGATATACTCTTGCATAATAGTAGCTGGTAATATATATAGGAATTATGTTATAAAAGTTGTTTTGAAAGGTAATATACTGTCAAGACAACACTGTATCAAAATAAGACAGTCAGAATTAGGGTAGTTGCCCAGAAGGCATTTATAATGGTTCAGCAGAAACACCTCACTGCGAACATCTTTCGTTTACTGAAGAATATATTGAAAGAGAAAGCCCTTCGTTTGATTTGATTTGATTTGATTTGACATTTATTGACAATCCCAAAAAGGGGCTTTTCAATGACAATTCTAACATTTATAGTAATATATTTACATTAACGTTATAAATCTAGTCTAAAAATCTAGTTTCCGTTAACAACATTAAAGGGATAAAAGGGACAACTGACTATTTCGTTGGGGGAAATATTTGTGGCTATTGCTAACGATTGCCAAAGTTTTGCTCTAAGCTGCTGTACGTTGAAGTGTGTCGGAAGTACTTCTATATAGTCCACTTTACTCAGTTTTAAAGTAAGTCATGATCACTGCTTCATGAGATTTCAATTCGGAAGTATACTTGGCGAAAATCTCCATTGGCAATGTAACTGAGAGGCAGCACTGCCCCACCATCATGAATCTTTATGTCGTATGGTCAATTCAAATACGTAATCCAAGCTTAAAAATAGCGCAGTTATCCGACAGTTTATCTCATTTACCAGCAACAATGACAAGTAGAAAGTGAATTACAGTAGACCTCGCGGTATACAAATAAATTGAGCGGCTACGTCGACCACACTTCACGAAACAAAGAAATTTTTGTTGGCGTCTGAGCGAATGAAGGGCCATCTTATCTCATTGTTTGAAACCAGCAGCAAATTTGTTTTTATGTAACTAAGGAAAACTACTGGATACAATGGTAGCTTCCTGCAAGGCTTGTTTGGAAACCGCAGTCACAAGTACTTTAAAATTAAAACAAGCAAACTGTCTCCAAAATTCAAACCAAGTGTATTTTCTTGCACGTGCAGGCGTATGTGACCCAATATCATTGCATCACGATACTATAAATTATATAAGATTCTTTTAAAGTCTCAATAAGAGTAGTTTGAAGAAATAAGAGTTGCTTATATCTCAGACTATACCAGTTCTTACAAGAAAGTGCGGACTAGTTTGGCAAACAGATTTATAGACAAGTATCTCGCAGTCGGAAAATGGTCTAGGAACACGTTATGAATTTGATTGAACACAGTACATTTGACTGCTATAGCTTGTGCTTATGCATCCAGAGCAAGGACAAAGATTAACGTTGTCGTCATTGGAGTAGAGAAATTTCTATTCGACAATATCAATGTATACCTAAACAATATCTCATCTAATCAATACGCATGCATATTGCCCAGAGTCATGCAATTTATTCATGACTACACTCATGCAGTATAAAATAGATCCCCTTTGGGTCACCCTAGCCAATATTGAGCTGCAAGGTAACACCTGCATGCACCCAATATTTAGTTACACCTATTTCTAGGAGCAACTCTGCTATATCTTCCCCTATCTTTATAATAATAGTTTACAAATATGGACATAGAAAAGAGCTTCAATGGTAGCCTTGTTCGTGGTAGGAGACTTTTCCATGGAGTGGACATGTGGGTGGTACACTCATCTGCTAGTGTCGGTTGACCAAATGAGGAATATGAAAGTAAATGCATCGTGTGTAAAGCTAAGTTTAGCAAGATTATTTCGAAACCTGTACGAAAAGACTTTATATAATATACGAGTAGCATATGCAAGAGCTTATATAGACAATTTTTACAAAAATAATTCACCCTCACTGTTGAAGTTAGGCCGTTGGATTTTGGCATCTCAATACCGTTGTTCCTAAAAGGAGCACGTATAGTTGCAAGTAAAAAGGTCGTTTCTCTAATTTCATTGATTCTACCATCTCAAATTGAAACAGTTACTATACTATAATTGTCGATTAATAATACATTAATTTAATAACGAGATATTCTCGGTGGGATTGAGTCCCTGGTAAAATAAACACTGCAAGTGGCACCATTAGGATAATAATAATGATTGATTACTGCTTAGGACTTAAGTGAAGTCGACGCGGAAAAAAAATAATCGCTTGCTCACTTGAGTATCATACAAAACTTTTGAGTCAATGCCAACTGTCTAAGTCTGAGACATCTCTTAGTCACTCAAACTGATTGAATGTCAAGGATGGAAGTTGCACTTACCTTCAATCTACGTAATCGTAGGTTACTAAGAAACTAAAGAAAATATTGAACTTTAAGAAAGTATTGCTAATTTAAAGTTGTTTACTAACTATTATTTTATCGTGTTTGTCAGTCTCGAACACGTATATCCATGTTGGGTTGTATCATATGTTCGACGTAATTGTACGACCTGTTGTCGAAATCACGAAATGAAGATATACTATTGTACTGTCACATATGAATTACCTTGTAGCCAAAATGCATTGCTACATATAGCTGGCTACAGTTCATAACAATTGATATTACAAGATCTATAGTGTGTTCCTGACACCTAAAATGGAGTAAGTTCCACCGGAGTTTGCATGTACATCCATAACGCTGTAGCAAACGGACATGAGCTGTACTTGTCAAAGACACTTCTTGTGCTCTCTGTCATGTAAGAAGCCAAAGGTTAATTGGCACTTGTAGATAGTCATTTGATGCTGTGCGAGTAGTCTTCTACTCAGGTGTTGTGGCCTGAAAAGATAACGGTGATGCAATGCAAAAACCTCGCTCAACATTTCTCGAACCAAACTTTAGCTATGGAGGAAAAAACTACTTAATTTCTTTTTCTTCATCAATATTTTAGTACCATCTGGACACACTGTTTAAAATAACCTGATAGCATAAAATTGTACAACTGTGAGCTTTCGCAAAAATAAATTTCTAGTCCAGCTATGGCAATCGTAACATGGAAATATATGATTTTATGGACTATAGAGTACAGCTATAATACCATGATTTTCATTTGAGGATTTTCAAAATATCTATCTTTACAGAATAGAAAGTATCGTGATCATAATTGTTTTAAAATTACAGCACTGAATCACATGCACAATAGGCGGAAAGTTGTCACGAAAATTTGGGAGGAAACCAATAAAGATATGGAGGTCGACCATTTGAAAATAAAACAAGTTTCTCTTTAATGTTTATCGCCACAGAGGTGTCTTTATTGTGAAGAACAATTATAATTTCGTAAGTGTGTGAATTCTCTTTGCCGGCAAAGGAGAATCTGGTGGAAAAAGTTCTTTGAAAAT
Organism: Phenganax marumi; assembly: GCA_025400095.1. Taxonomy (NCBI): domain Eukaryota; kingdom Metazoa; phylum Cnidaria; class Anthozoa; order Malacalcyonacea; family Clavulariidae; genus Phenganax; species Phenganax marumi. The sequence continues at coordinate 20,697 of JAODVM010250942.1, read as the reverse complement.
CAGAGATCTTATAATTTCAAATCGTAACATTTGTTGTCTGTATTGAACGATGCAGTGTATTTTAGAGCTATTGCATGGAATTATCAAATCTCAGACATTTGCCTAAATATAGTGTTACATGGTTAATATATGCAAGGCCGAGCGGTAACGCTGTGCAATCATGTTCGTGTGGTGCAATCAGGAAACGGGACCGAAGGCGTAAAATAAATTAAGTAGCCTTTTTTAATCACGAAACGGCATCACGGAAAAAGCCTCCTGGGCGGATCAAAGTTTTCAGCCGCGGCTTCCGTCACAAGCTTGCTATAAAAGCCAGGCTGATTCTGCCAGTAAGGCATACTACGCCGAGGTTGAAACAAGTAACACAACCTGAGCAGCATCGAAGAAGAATTAAAGAAGTTGATCGGTCCTAGCTGATCTCAATCATGGGGATGATGAAGCTAATCTGTGTTGCATTACTCCTGGCGTCTGTAGCGCCATCACAATCAGCAGGTATGATAAATCTTTAGCGCGACTTTGCTCATACCCTTTTTCTCGAAAAAAGTTAGTTTCCCAGTGACTAATAAAAAAAACTATTGCACTCATCACTTATGATCTTAAACAATAGAATTGGTATAATATCCCCAATGTATTACGATGCGTACTAGTCGGGGATTAACCTGTACTGTACTCAGCAACAAAATCTACCATCATTGATTTTCTGTCTCTAGAAATTGTTGTTAAGTGTATCCTGAGCTGTATAACACCCATTGGCGACATCATATACAAGTTTAAAGCGAAAGAGGCAGGATCTACGTTTACCCTTACGGATTCTTCTCAAACTGTTGAATTGGTTCAATCTGCAAAAGCAGTGCTGAAGTTGGTGAAGAGTTTAAGAGCTCTTCAGTATGGAGCTGATAACACAGCTAGAATCAAGGTGGAATTGACCCAAAAGAAAGATAATACCATACTGAACGTCATTAAGATTGAGTTTGTGGTGCTAAATGAAAGATTTGCTGATCCTTTAGTGTCGATTGACTTACTCAGCAAAGTTTCGACTTTGACAAAATCTACCAATATATTTCGCCCAACCTCTGCGAAATATCCACTATATAAAAAAATCCACAGCATTGTTATGAAATCAACCAAAAGATCAAAGCAAAGCTCGCAAGCTCAGTGTAACTTTCGATCTGCTTTCAAGCTTCTAGTCAAGGAAGTCCTTCTTGCACTTAAACGTAAGTATAATATATGGTTGCATGGATAAAAATAAACAATATGATATAGTATCTCGAATATAGACGAAAGGTATCACTTTTATTTAGTTACTTCGCATTTTGAAGATCTCTGCTCACTTTTAGTAGCTGCATTATAAATCGACCTTTTTATTAGAGTAGTGAAGTAGGAAACGGGACCATTCTTAATTACTAATATATATCACTGGGTCTGTTATGATTATATGTACAACCATTTTCACTTGGCAACAGGATGCATACATGATACGTGTATGCCGCAATCCGCATTTGCTCTCCTTCCCAACTTAGTAAAACAAAATTTTCTTCTTTAGTTGATAGTAAAGTCACTAAAGTTCACGCTGGGCCACAGGGAATGTTGTCCGCAGAAAAACTTCAAGAATTGATCGAAGCAACTGGCTGCATCCCAGAAATTGAGAATGTCGAATGCGGTCCAGAAACGGAAACTTACCGTACTATTGACGGCACTTGCAATAACGAAGATCAACCAACCCAAGGTGCCGCTGAAACTGTATTTTTCCGGCTCTTACCAGCATTGTATTTTGACGCAGAAGGCTTGAGTGAACCAGCAGGAGCTACCCCGGACCAGCCTAATGCACCGGACTTGCCCAACCCATCTTTGGTTACTGAAGAATATATTACGATCGAACAGAAAACCTGTCTTGACAACCAAGACGCGCTCACACACATGTTTATGCAGTGGGGACAATTTCTCGACCATGACATGACCTTGGCGCCCGAGGGCGAAGCTGGAGAAGCTTGTGCCGAGATACCGTAAGTAGAAGTTTTTGTACCGAAGTAACGCCAAGTAACACCTTTTCACACCGAAATTATTTCAAAATCAAACAAAATAATTAGGACAAATGTAATAAAATTATTCTTTAACCTGAGGACTGAAAAATACACTGTTTTACCAGGTGCAGCGGAGATGCTTTAGATTTAGTAGATTTGTGCTCCCCAATTCTTCCAGTTCAACAGTTTGGAAGACCCTGCATCAGATTGATTAGATCTGCGGCGAGATGCCCTGCCAATGGTAAAGCTATTAAACCAAGAGAACAGATCAATGTCAATACGGCTTACTTAGATGCCTCCATGGTTTACGGGTCGTCCGAAGAAGTAGCAAATTCAGTGCGAGATCTATCAAGTAAGTCTTGAATATAGCATAGAAACAGAAAAACCATGTTTTTATACCTGAAGTGTGCAGTGAAGTGGGAGAAATGATCAGCGGAAAATACAAGCTTGGAAACCAAGAAATTTTTAGCAAATTATACTGAATCTTTTTAGATGATTATGGCTTACTGAAAACTTCTGGTGCAAATCTTTTACCGATTGATAATGCGCAGCTGGGTGAACCATTGTCGTTGTGCGAAAATCTGGGATCATGTTTTTTGGCTGGAGACGCTCGAGTTAACGAACAAGCTGCACTAGCTGCAATGCACACAGTCTGGGTTCGTGAACACAACAGAATTGCGATGGAGTTCAAAGAAATTAATCCACACTGGAACGGGGAAAGAGTCTACCAAGAAACTCGAAAAATCCTAGGAGCTTTTGTCCAACAAATCACGTACTACGAGTGGCTGCCGCTTGCAATCGGCGAAAGAGCTCTGTCATGCTATAGAGGCTACAAGAAAAATGTGGATGCAGGAATAAGCAACGCCTTTGCAACAGCTGCCTTCCGTTTAGGCCATAGCTTGGTCAGACCCAAGTTCGATTTCCTCAAAAAAGACTACGAGCCTTTCCCTTTTTCGCCAGTCGCGTTGCAACGTGTATTTTTCAACAACACGAACGCGCAGAAATTTGGCATCGATGGTTGGATGATAGGCATGATTGGAAACCAGTCTTGTGAAATGGACAACGGAATGGCTGTAGGACTCACAGACAACCTATTCCAACGTGACAACATCGACAGAGTAGGTCTCAACTTAGCAGCGTTAAACATGCAACGTGGTCGTGAACATGGTCTGCCATTTTACAGCGATTTCTTGGCGAAGTGTCAAGCAAAATTTCCAGATTTGTATCCAGTAGATGTCTCAAATGTAACCAGCTTCGATCAGATTCAAACACTTTTTAAACCCAAAGTTTTCGAAAGCATTAAAGGGGTTTACAATAATGACCCTCGGGCTACAGATCTATGGGCAGCCGGGATTGGTGAAAAAGAAATAGAATTTCGTAGGTCGCGTCAGAGTAGAAGGTGCGGAAGATTATGCAGAAGGAGATTCAGAGTTCGAGAAGGCCCTATTCTCGGGCCTACCTTTACCTGTTTGCTCATAGACCAGTTTGAACGACTTCGAGATGGCGATAGATTCTTCTTCGAAAAGGATAAAGCTTTGGACCAGGATCGAAGGCGCAACTTTAAAAAACTTCAAGCTATCCGGAGAGTGACCCTGTCAGGCATAATATGCAGTAATGTTGAGATTGTTAGCATCCCACTTAGAGCATTTGTGGACGGTCATAAATTCTCCTGTGCAAATCGATCCAACCGACCTATAAACCTGGAACCCTGGATAGGTGAGGTTGCAAACGATTATACGTACTTTGCTCTGTCAGCGGTACTAATGTAGTATGTCTATCGTTAACTATTGCGTTTGTCTTGTGTACAGAAAAAGTAACAAGTTGCTCCCAAGAACCTTGCCGTAATGGTGGAATCTGCCGTAAAATTTACTACAACAAAGAGAGGATCATCAAATGTTTTTGTAAATCAGGATTTACAGGAGAATTCTGCCAAAATAAGAGTAAGTCTCAATTCATTATCTAGTCGAACTGCACTGACTCACGGAGCCCAAGTTTTCCCTTAGCGTATAAACTGAATTTAAAGGCCGGATTACGCTGTCAAAGTTTCTGTAGGAATTTTTCACAGGGAATTTCTACGGTTCTGAAGAATTTGTAAGAAACATCAGATGAATTAGCTCATTGTTGAGCATGCTGTATTAGTCCCTTAAATATTTTTAGCAAATCCCTCAAAACTTAGGATTTACCGATCCGAAGTTCCCACTTGGATCACAGAAACTTTGACAGTGTAAACCGGGCCTAACATAAGCCACTGCACTGTGACCATGGTGCCACTAAATAGACGAGGCATCATGTCAGTCAGGTTGTGGTGGGTAATGAAATCCACAAATCTGCTGTTAAACTTTTCAGTGCCTTCGTGATACCTGATTATTACACACTTAATTATCTGTCGTTGACAAGTACTCTTTTTAATTTTTCCTCCATTTTTTTCCTTAGTCTAATTGGGCTTGGCGTTCATCTTGGAGCAAGCTATATGTTAATATTACCGGTAAAATTTTTAACCTTGTAATCGTGTAAATAAGCTTGAACTTTTCGTCATTGCATGGCAAGTACTTTATTGTAGTACTATTTATAAAGACAGTAATTAAACTGCACGGCGATTGCCTACAAAAAACTCGAGACTGGTTCTTTGTGCACGAGTTGCACCTTTTTCAAAAACAGTTATATATGTTGGTAGCCTTCGCATTGGCAGTTTTTTTAGACTTATTTATAGTTGTAATTAAACTTTGTACAGTTGTACTGTAGAGTTTTTTCAATAAATTCAAATAATACCAAGCCAACAGTTCAACCGTTTTGAGAACTACGCACAATATTGTCAATAACAATAATAGTAAGATGAAGTACTTGTCAATTTTATCGCCTATTAACTACTTGGTAATGCGAGGCCTTCTCATGAACGTACAAGGGAATCTGACATCACGTGCATGAATGAATGCGAATTCTAGGGACTCGCTCGCTCCTCGGCACCAAGCGCGACTACGAGATTTCACTCCTACAAATTTTTACAGCATTTCAAACTTCCTCACAATCTCGATTAACTGTTTCAGAGATATATTATTTTAAAAACAGGACGAAACCGTGGTAGCGTGAATTCGAAAGCAAAATCTCGTAGTCGTGAGAAATTCACTTTTTCGACTTGATTATATTGAAAAAATTCATTTTTTTTCCGGCTGAAGGACTCCCTTTTTTTTCTAAAAGTGGGCTTTCTTTAGTTTTCTTTTGTAAAGTTGCACTTTCTTCAGTTTTCTTATGTACACGCGGGCTTCCTCGGGGTTTCGACGGTTCTATATATCCTAGCGATGAAGCAAGCCGTTTCCAAAAAATTCCCCGCTCAATCGGATCCTCGTAATTTAGATAATATATCGGTTCTAGAATTTTAGGAATTTCGCAATTTTTGTACAAAACTGGAATCACTCGGCGTTCATTGTAATCTAAAAAACAAAATTAGGGCTTACATTATTATACTGTAGCATAGAAGATCCGACCTATATTATAGAATTTTAACTAAAAGTTTACATTACTATAAAATATGTATTTATTTTATCTTATTTATTTATTTAATCCCTAGCAAATTTAATCCCTAGCGAATATTTAATCCCTATTATTGCGCTATACGGTTATACATTCACCTGGCGATAAATTCAGAGCAATTCGAACTTGAAAACCAGCATTAGAAGAATTTGTAAAATTTGGCGACATCACAGCGACTAGACGTTTGCATCGATTTTCAATGATCTTGGCCGCCTGATCAAGTCTGCAATTTCCAGGCATATAATCACGATAATCGATGCAAATTTTGCGATAGTATGGCGCTGCTTCCAGTGTCGTTAGAATTTCATGCGCAAAGCTTCGGTCTTCCTTTGCGTAGCAAATAAATCCATCAAAAATCTCGTCCGAGACTAAATAAATAATTTTAAAAAATACAGACAATTATACTATAGAACAGGTGACAGCAACCTACAGGCATAATTGAAGATGCTTATCAGTGAACAGACCAGCAAATTAATGATCATGTGTGGTATGCAATCAGTACATCCTGTATTGACAGTACACTAATGATTTTTATACTGTACTTAATACAGTACAAAACTGAGGGTTCTTGCCTCTATCAGCATCTGCCAGTCTCGCTATCTACAACTATGTTATCAAGCAGGTAGGTGACGTTTGGCTACACAGATCATTACCAGTTAAACGCTCCAATTCAATCGGTAGTCTACCAACAGCAGGACTTTGCTGACAATCTTCAAAGACTGAAATGAATTTGTCAAAGAATAAATTCAAAATTGTGAAGAAAACTTAAACCTTTGTCCAGGCTAATATGCTGTCATTGTTGTGAGATTACCTCGTTTTTTTCTCTCTTCATATTCGGAAGGAGTAGGTGTTTCATCTATAAAACATAATCATGACATAATTCAATACCTCATATACACCACGTGTCCAAATTAACAAATACCCGGTAAGGAACATACATTAAACAGAGCTCTCTCTATCATGACTATACTCTTTAGCAAAAGAAGATAATTCAAGTGCATAATTCCATAATGATATTTAGCAATAAGAGACCTTGTCAGATAGTCTTGGGATGTGTTTCATTTTAATGAGTAAGCAACTGAAAATACAGGTGACCAGCGAAACGTAACTAAGATGCAACGAACTCCCAGGCTAGTAAATTAACTGGCCTTTTACAGAAAAAAATAGAATACACTGTGGCACATTGGGTATGATCTATTTTCATGCATATAAGGACATACATATGAATGGCTTAAGATCTTCAATTGTATCAAATCTTTCTATTTCATGTAAAAATGATAGCAGCTTATCAATGGTCGCATCACATTCTCTTTCCCATTGACGGATAACTGATTCCACTGGATCTACATCATATTCAAGTTTCAAAACTTCTTCAACTGAAAATCCCATTAAACCAGCCAGACTTTTCCAATCGTGACCAGGAGAATTAGGTCTGAGTAATCTGGAGAGACACTGGTGGGCTGCAATGTTCATATGAATGACCATTTTTCTATCACTTTGCTCATTGACAGGCTTTTCAGGCTTGAACTCTTCACTTGCATGATTCAACGCCATGGTTAGCCAACACTAGATTGTTCTGTATGATTTAACTAACACGTACCTAAAAGGGATATTTTAGACCTGGAACATAAAAGATGCAGGTCAGATGGTTCAATTCTTACTTCATTAGAGATAAAGCTTTAAACAGTTCAACTGTTATCACCATATTATGAGCATTACACATTTCAAATTCTGATTCAGTAGATGGCATCATGTAGTTTTGTTCAAAATGAAAAATGCAAGGCAGTGTGGTCATCTAAAAGTTTTATAAGAGGGACTTCCACGGTATGTCCTATGCTGTATAGCTTGTGGTAGTCAATGCATCTAATGCCTGTGTATCTTGTTAACCCCATTCAATGGCAATGTATCCCAGTGCACCCTACTCTTTTACCTTTTTTATCTGCAGTACTGGTACCCTATATAGATTTTACTCGCTAGACAAAAACGGGTCAAATTTTGCAGATATCAATGCTCTGTAAAGAATTTTAATGGTAATGACACAAAGAAATATTCAAAGTCTGTCAGCCTAGCAAACATTTGCTGGGGATTATTGCTCTTTAACAGCAAACGAAGATGTTGTGACTAGTGAATCCGGTATAGTGTAAACAGGGCCGAGTTCACTGAATCTTTGCAATATAACAGGAACGAGTTCACTGAATCTTTGCAATATGAATTCCAGTGTCCTCCGTTTCTTCAGCCAGTCACCACATACAGGTCAACAACGCAAGTGGCATTATATTGTAAGTGTATAGAAAGATTATATGTATCAGAAAGATCATATTTATCATATCTATCGCATCGTAGTTGAATACAGCAAACATGTACACTAAGCGCATTTTAAGCATTCTTCCCCGTACAGATGCCGATCGGTACATACTATGTCGTGCGGACGTACTCGGTACTCACTTGTTTGAATAGCGTGAAATCTCTTGATACAACAACTTTAACATGTAGCAATTCCGATACAGTTGTATTGTCAAACATTTACAGAGCAAGAGAACATGGTATGAGTATGTTGATCTTACCTTTTCCAGAACAATACGCGATCAGATTTTCGTTGCCATTCTACTCCAAGAAACCTTATTACAGCTTTCAAAAGAATCTCCGTTTTATAAATAACTTTTTACAAAACAACATATAAATTTCTATTTCTACTTCAAACCATTCAAACTAAACGTCAAGTCAAGTCACAACTTTTCCGGACCGGAGCTTCCCCTAAAGTCTTCCACTTTAATATCATGGTGAATTCGTTTCATGAAGAATTTCATTAAGTTGATATACATATCACCATAATATGATATCACAATAGTACATTACATTCACATTTTGATAAATTTTTTGTTCTTGTCTATACGTGATTGATTTGAACCAAAATGACTTAATATGAACAACTGTTAAGTTTTATTTACACGTGCCTCGTATCGTCACACTGCAGTGAGGTCCACATTAGAGAGTGAGGGAGCATACGAAGTTAGCATGTACCTTGAGTACGGTTGCTCAATTCACCCGCTCCATTTAAAATTACAGTTTTATTGAGAGAGGTGCAACTTATTGGCATTCGGTTTATATGTCTGGAAATACTTGGCCTGTACTTTTTCAGCCAAATCAAGTTCTCCAAACTCCTTTAAAGCAGAAACTAGGTCTTCCCTCGTTCCCATCCTTCTTTGATAGTCGTTCAGCATTACAGTTGCTTTCATTGAGCTGTCATGATAAGCATAGTTTTGTGTAATGTTTGCTATTTCTTTATCGTCAAATTTTCCAGACGCCAAGGCAATCTTTTCCCATTTATCTGGTATTCTACTTCCAATCCGAACTGTTTCTGGAGAAGTTAATCGTTCATGATTTGATTCCTCGTTCCTGTTATCCTTCGAATGCATAAGATGAACGATATCTATGAAAATGAACAAAGAAATTTTAGCTGAATTCTATAATCTCTTTCATTCATTTCAAGCCCAGCAAAATGAGTGAAAAACCATGTACAGTAGGTTAATAGTTTAGGCTTGGCTTTCACATCGAGTAGTAAGTTCTCGATCATTACAAATGAAATTTTATATTTCACATGTGCTCTCGTATTGTTTTTTCCATCAAAACTTTTAAAAGAAGTACCTCCTCTGAGGTGATCCAAAATAATATTTATAAACACTCCTTTGTTCGCTCGTTCTTTCCCCGATGACGCCACCACACCACCTGATTTGTGCAGGGCCAAGACACGGTAGTCTTCATTACGGACATAAAAAACAGGAGATCCAGAGGAACCAGCTGAAGTAGCCGCATCGTAGAGGATGAATTTTTCTTGAATTTCACGAACATTTCCTGTGCTGAATCGTTTTGCTTTGCCATGAGGATGTTGAGCAATATGGACTATTTTGACATTGTAGATTTCATTTTGAGGACCATGGTGTAATTGTAGAGGAAGAATGCCAAAAGTTGTCTGCAGAGATTGAACATCTTCTTGATTTAAGCCAACCAATGTATAGTCATATTCCTAAAGTTATAAAACAAATTCTTATGCCTTTCAGCATTTGTGAGCTTCGTACTACACGTTCCAAAACTAAAAAGTAAACATAACGTTGTCGGAGACAAAGCTAAAATATCTGAAGTATAGATAAGACTAAAGAAGCGATGTGGCTAATGTCTGAAAACTGTAATATTGTCAGAGCTCGATTCAGGAACAGGGTTTGTAACTGGAAATTAAAACCAAACCATAAAGTTGGCGGAAAAGGCCCTTCGGCTTAGACCTTACAGGTGGAAAAACTTTAAAAAGCTCATGCTCAGGTATCGGTTGTTACTACAATATACGAGACGTACATCTCTGTTACTTGTTCTAAAGAAAATTCGAGGATCCAAATGGACAACTACTGGCTCCCCTTTACCATCGTAGTTGAATGTAGTCAGTGTCTTCATTGCAATGTCTTCACTTGGAACAACGTGATGATTTGTGAGAACTGCAATAATGACGTTTCCATCAAGTTTCAATTGTACCAGACATCCACTGCCCTTTCTACATTAGGGGTTCAACAAAATATATTTAGTACTACAGCTTTTGTTGGAGAACAAGATTATTTCGATATGATTATCTTTCATACTGTTTTTCTTTGTCAGTAGCTTCGTCAAATATTGTGAGTTGACAAAGGGCGTTTATAGCTTCGACCATTTTACTCCAGCACACAACATCTCCGCCTCGACCCAATGAAATTTCATCTCCTGCAAACATTTCGTTAGAATAGCACGAACGCTTCCTTGAGTTTATGTTTTTGTTCTCATCGCATGAAAGGTAAAATCCCTTACCTAAGAAGGGAAAATCCCACAAACCCGTATTTTGTCATTTATTATGAGATTACTCAGACACGTAGTTCGAACCAGCGTAACCGTGCAAAATTTTGCATTGCTATGTGCAGGCTGTGTAGCCAGTGTATGCATAGCTACGTATCATAAATGATTAAGTGAGCACATTAAATTTGAAATAGGTGCATGAATACTTCAGAAAGCACAATTTGGCAGGAGCCAGAGAATATTCCGCACGCATAAGCATGCATAATTTATGACACAACAGGTTGAACTATTTTTTCAATGTTTTAAGACTTCAACCTCCAAAGCCCAGTTGTGCAGCCGTGAGAACAATAAATAATACTGTGTTTATGTACATTGATAAATTTTTTTGCAAGGGCCCTTGCTGACTCTAGCTAACGACTGACAAGCTTTCTTTTGTCCGGACCACAGTGTCGCGCATTGTGACCAGGTTTTCACAGAAGTAATTACTACACCAGGAAGCCAAAAATTAAAATTACCAAACGAGCAAAGAAATCACGAAATCATTATGGAACGGGGTACAGCCCTTCCCCATCTGTGAGACCAAGTCTATTCTGCGCCTGCCGCACACGCTCTCATTTACGCCTGCGGTTTAGTGGTCTGTGGTAAAATTCATTTGATAATTCATGTATGGTATTGGTTCGAAGACTTATCTGGTGGCATGGTGGTACCTAAGGTAGAATGAGTAGGACATTGCAGTCTCTGATAAGGCTATCACTGCTTTGTGCTGCAAATATTTCGTTCTCCGGTGGCTCAAGAGGTGACAGAAGTGAACCATTTCAAAGATGTTTAACACCTTGCCTTGCCAAGTGCAGTTATGGTAGCTCTTATCCTGCCAAACTGCCAGTTTATTTAATGGTGTTTGGTTGGAAATGCGCTGATGAATGCAAGTACACGTGCATGCACAAAGTCACCCAGAATGCCATTGCTAGAAAATGGAACATTGAGCAGTTTTATGGAAAGGTAAATTACTTGGATTTTGTGGAAAAAATCTGATTTTGATACAATTACTTCCTCACCTACAACCATCACCAACCGGTATCACCTTTTCTTGCCTTTCAGTGTTCCACTGTGTGTTCCATTGTCATGTAATATGAACTTCTAGTGCAACATAAAATTATTATAACTCTGCATATCTTTAATTTTAGTGGCCATTCATTCGTCTGCTTGGGATCCAGGAACCAGCATCTGTCCTGTTCTCAATTTGTAATGGCCTAGGACATTATTTTGGTTGGAGAATGTATCGAAAACGTGTGAATCCACATAATTCAATGCTTACTACTTGGAGATTATACTACCTGGTAATTTGTGTCTGTTAAGTGTTTACAGCTACCTGTGGCATACTTGTAACATATTTGGTTTTACTAGAACATAAAACACTTTTCCTGCTCTGTAGTGTACGTACACTGTATAATCTAACAATATTAACTGTAAGAACACTATATTGTAATTCTTAAAATGTTGACTTTTAATAGATACTATAAGTTTTCTGAAAGTTTCATCATTATGCAGGTGGTGCAAGTTAAAGTTCCACTTATTATATATTTTCCACTAAATTATCAAATTGCAGATCAGTATAAATGCTTGGGTGTGGTCAAGTGTTTTTCACACTAGGGATTTGATATGGACCGAGGTACAAGACAGATGCATTTAAAGTTTATTATTTCTATGACTTCATATATTGCTGTACTTGTATCATGTCATTACACTTGAATGGAAAATTGTTTTTCATTTTCATTACAGAAACTTGATTATTTTGGAGCAGTTTCTCTCATCTTGGCATCAATATATTCATTTTTTGTAAGGTATTGCTCCATGAGTACTGAACACTTCTAGCACAGTTACTGTAGTAATTATTCATACTGTATTATATGTACAGTAACATAAACTACTTTTATTCTAGAAAATAGCGTAATGCACACAATGGTTCGTTTAGCTTGTATATATCAGTAATCCGTGTACAGCGTGTTACTATGGTAGAAATTTATTGTGAGTTTGAATAATTTGTTTAGAACTGTTGGACCAGGGTACATATGGAGGTAGGCAACGTTTAATTTTGGTCAAGAAACGATTGCAAACTTCACTAAAGGCCATGTTGCACAATACAATTTTTCTTGCAACTTGCAATTTGCAAGGTGCGAATTGGTGAAGAATGCCTGTTATTTTAAAGAAACATTGGCAGAGTGTAATGAAGGCTTGTGTTTGTCAATTTTACGTCAGTTAAGAGTAGAACTGCACGATGCATTACAAGAAAAGTTGTTTCATACAAAATGGCCTAAAAAGGCTTCTCAAACACATGTTGAATTATATTAAAAGTCTTTTGTGCACCAGGAGCCAGTTGTACAAAGCCTGTTTAACTTAAAGGGTGCATTTATAAGCCAGACTTTTAAAAGCACTATCTCATATCTTGTAAAATCTTTCAAATCCAACTGTTTGTATTAAACCTATTGTTAGATACGTAATTATTCTATTCAGTTAAAAAATTTAATTTGACTGGGTGAGGAATGTATGAATATGATTTCTGGGGATATTCAACTTCTAAGCAAAACAGGCTTTATAAAACCAGCCCCAGTGCAATAAGTAAAGTGTATCCAGGTTCACAGCCCTTGTTTTATGCTTGTTATCAGATGTCGTTTATTTGGTTTATTTTTGATGACGTTGTTCAGCTGTCATTGTGGTTATCTTTCTTTTGTTCATTTCGACTATGGTTACAATATGAAGGCGAGTGTGACTGTCGGTGAGTTCAGTCGTAGTACAGTTCTGGCTGCCTCAAATTTGCATGTAAATTGTACTTTTTTGCTGATGAAGACACGGAACATCAGGACATGCGCGTTTTGATATTTTTTCTATAGGTGTTATCAATATTGTTGGTTGGCTATCGTGGTGTTTAAAGGTAAATTGTAATTTCTGTTTTATTGGTTGTTCTTGCTTGTTTGCTGTTGATGAGTAAGGTGAAAAAATCGTGTCGCGTTCAAGTAAAATTAATTGTTATTAGTAAGTGCTCAGATAGAATTTATTGCGTTGTAATGACACATATTGCGGAAAAAACAGACCTATTTCTTACACGAAACGCTGAAAGTTACTGTAGAAATTTGAAAAGTAGCTACGTTTTTTTATGAAACGATTTGTAAATTGTACTGAGTGGAAAGGATGCAACATGTTGTTAAGTTTTGTTTTCATGGACCAAGTATGTACCACGCTGCTATTAATATGCATTTCAAATGATGAATTTCTTGGGGTTTTTTTCGAGTATAAATGCGGCTTGGTCTTTTTGGTACAAACCATGCCTTAATTAGCTTGATCTGTACCAAAACGACGTCGGTCCAATATATCTCTGTACAGACGGAGCAACGAGGTTACTAAGATATTAATATTACATCACAAGGTTGTTTAAAATAACACTTCATACATTTTGTTCAAGAACTGGAAGGATCGACCTTACGTATGGAAATGTGCATTTGTCAACACCGCGCTATTTTGTCTCGTCGCACTTGAGGTATATATTTGTTTCTGAGGTACCCTACATGTACATGCATGGCCATGCAATACTGTATAAATACTGTGTATAATATATTATATAATACACAGTACTTTATGAGAGAATCAGCTGTTGTTAAAAGAGATAATCACACATGTGCTGATATTTATGATAATCACACGTGTGATTATCCACGTGTGCTTATTGTGCTATAACCAACCAATCCGCGAGCAGGATTAAGTGCCGTGGCGGGAAAAAAGTTCTTCCATTACGCATTTTCTTCCACTTTCTTCCATTTTTATTATGTAATAATAAAATAAATTCAATATTTCTGCACATCCATATATTATTCTCTATATACAGCTGTGGGACTTTCCACCCATTTGGGGGATCTTTGACGCTCACGCAATATGGCACCTGACAACCATCCCGTTTTGCTATTTCTGGTACAGGTATGTCAAGGTTTTATTTCGATTTGCTTAAAATAACTATGCACGCAAATATAAAATTTTGTGTGCCTAAAATAATGTCAAGAATTTTCTTAAACATTGAAGATTGTAGAAAATCACAACTTTTTTTACAGGTTTAAAAATTCGATTCCTGTGTGTAGATACATATTTGACGTTCAAAAGTTCGTTAAAAATTCATAAGCAAAATACGAAGGAACTTCATGACCCGCGTAGCGTTCTATATATCTGATAAAGACTCGCTCAAAATTTCTCCTTTAATTTTTAGAGCGTAGGTTACCTCAGTTTTCAAAATTCCAACACTGATAAGCCTACAAAATCACGAATTTTAGAAACCACATACAAACTTTGCAGTTCGGTGCCGAGGATTTATATATCTGACAAAGACCTCTTGCGCGGTTTGTGTATATTAAATATAGACTAAGTCTGCAATTCCTTCGGGGACAGCTCAACATTTTCGGCGAAAGAATTTAATGCTAGCTTATGTCATACTATATTAAAGTGGAAAACCCTTACAATCAAATTTTGGAACGATGGAGTTTTGATATAGTCTTACATCATTGCAAAGATGGGCTTGCTGTGGCTATGCAGGACAAGCATGCGTCATAGACCTTTAGGACATTACATCTGCTGCATATTGTATATAAGTACATGTACAGTATGCAAAAATGTGCAACAAGCACATAATTTATGTATATTGTCGAAAAATGTACATAAAGAGCAGACATATGCTGTTATATAAATGAGGGGACCCGTAGTTTGTTGGTTAACTGCATGTTTTTATTGCTTGGCGTTTTATTCCACTGCAGTATATGGTGGTCATATTGTAGGAATGGCTAATCATTACTATAGTCATCAATGCACATTGAGAAAACTCGGCAAGGAGCTCGCATCTCGTGGACATCGTTATACTCAACTCATCCCGGATTTTCTGGCGGAGAAATTCAAAGATATTGATGTTACAGTCATTAATACTTCTCTGACGAGCCGTGAAGTTGATGAAGTTACAATTAAGACATCAAATGCCGGGGATTTTAGGACCTTTCAAGGATTGTATAAAATTTCGCAATTGGTAGCACAAGGTCGAATGCAAGCGAGGCAATTATGTCAAGATTTGCTGAACAATGACGTTATAATTAACGAACTCCTAGGAAATGTTGATGTAGTTTTATGTGATTCAAGCAGTACATGCTGTTTCATTCTTGCAGAAATGTTTAATGTCACTCGAGTTGATTTCAGTCCGTTGGGTTTTGCGGGGGGTGCATTTGCGTACTACTTTGGTTTTCCTCAATCTCCTATCTATTTGACACAAGAGACTGTGACGGAGTCCGCGGATCCTTGGAAGTTTTCATTTTCAAGGCGACTTGTTAGTCTGCTTCAGTATGTGCTGCTGCCGCGATTGATGGCAGGTATGATGCCACAAGATTTGTGGTTGAAACATGGAAAAGCAGCTTCTAAATATGAGCACGCAGTGGAAGCTTGGAAACCCAAAAACCTGGTTCTAATTGGTCACGACTTTGCATTGGAGTACCCACGACCAATGGGGCCTCATATTAAAGTCGTCGGCGCTGTATTACCCGAACCACCCCGGGACCTGCCAGAAGATTTGCATAATTTCATGAGCAGATATAAAAGCGTTGTACTGGTTTCATTTGGTAGTGCTCTTACGGATTATAACTCGAAACTTGTTCGAGTCATTGCAGATGGTTTGAGCAATCTGTCTACGGCTGTTTTATGGAAACTATCAGGAAATACTTCATTAAACGTTGGTCAAAATGTAAAGATCGTTTCATGGGTGCCACAGAATGATATACTAGGACACTCGTCAACGAAGGTGTTTGTCACTCATTGCGGATTAAATAGTGTTCTGGAGAGTGCATATCATGGTGTACCTATGGTAGCTATGCCGTTGCTAGGTGATCAACATCGACAGGCAACTGTTGTTCAGGTGAAACGAATTGGTGTCACGGTAGATAAGGACACCTTGACATCAGAAGACCTTACACAAGCTATATATGAAGTCCTCAAAAACAAGTTGTACCAAGCTAATGTTAAACGTGTTTCGGCGGCCATGCGAGACCGAAGGCGCACTCCAACCGAGGAAGGCGCTGATTGGATAGAATATGCTCTACGTCACGACGGCGCTAACCATTTGATAAGTGAAGCTTTAGATTTACCAGAATACCAGTTGTACTGCTTTGACATCTTTCTTTTCCTATTGCTCATGTTTGCAGGTGTAATTTTCATTTTTGTGCAAGTTTGTGGTGTTTTTTGTCGAAGAAAATGCCTCACTAGTGCACATAAAGTGAAAACGCATTAGTCATACAACAAGTGAATGTACACCATTTTTGTCAGTGGTTCACTAACTGAACAACATAGTCTCGGTTTTTGGATAGTTCATTCCAAGGTTTTTTTACTGTGCACATAACATATACTTGCTGTTTCTGGATCGTATTTCCGTATGATCTCAATGGCAAATTATTGCCTAAACGTGTTTCTGTTTTGTTTTGAAATAAAGTTTCCTGCTGGACGACGCGCTTCATGAAGAAAAATATTGGAAATTACGATGAGTCAGATGATGCGAGATTTTGTATGGCATCGGTTGGTCTCGTAGATCAGAGAAGACACGTGTAGAACTGGGTTTGGTTATTTCAGGTTATGTAGACTGAATCTGCATGGTTGTCTTAATCATCCGACTTGGATAGCCTAAAATTCTTACAGAAACTGATATGCTAGTATCTATGTAGAATGCAGAAAATCTTCAAGGTCCTGTGGACAAATGAAATCCCCATAGGAAATTGACTGATCCAGTTGACCTTACAGTAAATAACAGAACTAACGAGTAATGTTTAATTGGTCTTCATTCAAAAACCAACTTCAGTTGAAATAATATGATCAATTATACTAATCGGTTTAATAAACTGTATAAGATATAACATTAAAGTGAACTAGAATTATGAATAACTGCACTAAGTTTTCAATTAGTTCTTGATCTTATTGTTTAGATAAATTTATCCACCTCTTCAATTTGATACACAACTTTCACAGTTGATAAAAATTAGGGGCGCAAACGGCATTGCCATTGGTCCTGTGATCATCTAATTTAAACATCATTTGTAACTTTAAGTTTAACTGATGCCTTGTGATGCAAATTAGTGTTCTCGATTATAAATACTACAATCTGCGCAGCCCAGTTGGCATTCGATTAGAGAGAATACCTGATTACTGGATCACCATTTCGTTTACAATAGCGCCCAACTGTTTTTTCAATTCATACTCGTAGCATGGGATTTCTGACAATTACTTCGAACAAGTACACCATGTACTTGACCCAACATATTTACTTGACCCTTTTCTCATGGTATACTTGGGCCCCTTTTCTCATGGTATACTATGAACATAAACGGTGACTCAAGACGGCTTTCCATTGTTTTGTAATGTTTTCGACTACTAGAAAAACATAGAAACCCTATTCTATTTCTACATAAGTCTTTTGACATTGTCATATATCTTTGGTCCGTCTAATAAGTAATAATACAACTAATAATGCAATTACTTAGAGACAAGGTACTTCATTGTTGTACATAGAAGTCATTTTATTATTTGACTATATTAATCAGAAATGCAATAAATTGTTTCAAAACGTGTGTCTGTTTCAAGAATGTACAAAAAAGATTTAGCATTAATCTTTATACGAAAGAATACATTCACAGGATTTGTAAAAGATTTATATGCTTCTTGAACATTTTCTGAAATTGTGCATTTAGTTGAATAAATTGCTTTGCAACTGAAGTCTGAAACAAGATGCGCAAGGAGCTATAGCCTTGAATCAGTCGTTCACAGTACAGATGACGATATTAAAGAGGGTCGTACAGGGGGATCTTCGGCACGATTCACGGGCTAAAAAGGTGACGCGTCACAAATCACGGACATTAAATATTTATTTTCACGAATCACGAAAATCGGCTATTATGCGTAACTAAAAGAATCTTTGATCCTGTTTTAAAATAGAAAAAGCGAAAAAGAATAAACATAACTACATATCCAGGTGACTATACGAAGCTTTTCAAGCGCCTGGGAAGGCTTACGAAGACACACAGAAGACGCGAAGAATCAACTTAGCCTATTGGGTCTCTTTTCAGAGTCTAAATTGTATAAAAATAAGATTTATAAACCTTTGAAACACCCTCGAAGATTTGAAAGTCTAAAATCACACAAAAGAAGCTGCGTTATCACGAATAAGGTCCCTTAAGTTAAGCTCTTCACGGGTGACGTGCAACATATACGTCACGGATCACGATTAATAATTTCTTAAAATCACGTTTCACGATAAATAAATTGATTTAATCACGCGTCACGAATATACCCCTGTACGACCCTCTACCAAGTCAACCATTTTTCGGCTGTCTTGGCCTCCAAACTTGCCTTGGAATGGGTAAATTCAATGTACGAGTGGGGCCAAGTCTTTTTTCTGGTAGGTGTTTCCTGTAACACGAAAATTTCTTACGCACGGTTGCAAAAGCAGTATAGGCGCACATGCACATGTAGGAAGAAACAAATACTAAGTTTCACAGATTTCGGCTTTGGATACAATTACTAACCAGCAGCTATGTTCATAACTTGATAAAACAAAAATAAATATTCAACAGAAGAGTGGATATTAATAAATTATTTCTACGGCCACACTTTTGTTACACTGTTCGTCTTTTTCAAGTGCAATTTTTGCTTAAAGGCCGTTTTTGAAAGCGTAGTTTTTCGTGCAAAAACTAACTCTAGCAACGCCTTTGGTTTGCGATTCGGCCAAAAATATATTGCCAACCAACCGGTTTAGTAGATCTAGTTTTGCAGGGAAAACGTCCCCGAGTAAAAATCTATCTTAATAAGCTAATCTTATAAGCGCAAAACGTGATTTGACCGATTGTTCCAAAACCCAACGAAGAACATATAAAGGAAACGCGTTTATTGAAATTTAGGGCTGTTGGTATGTGTGTGTACGTGTTTTTTTACTTGATAACTATTCCACAACATACAAATAAGCTTCAGACGTTCTCCTTTAAAGTGAAATTAATTCTAAAATGACTTCATGAAGAACAAAGAATTAGGTCTATTTTTACTCTACATAAAACACTTGCAGACTGTTTCTTGTTAGCCTTAAGGGACTCATGCTCAACGTATATTCTATACCTGATCAGAACTGCTGTCGGTGTTATAAATAAAAAATTAAGGCCAGTTTAAATGAAGGGAAGATGATAAAATTGTTGTTTGGTCTCAACATTCTGTATTAGCTTTAAAATATCTCGTTGGATAACTGCTCTTACATCAAGATGTTGTGTATATTCCTATCGATTGCTATATGATTTCCATTCATTGACACTTTTTTTTTTCAAGACTGGTGCTACATTGTCACATGAACAATGTTGCGTATGTTTAGTCTGTTCAAAATGGCCTACACATGCATACAAGTCGGTAATGTAGTATAAACTATAAATCTTTAGACTTTGAGAAGCACTCGCTTTTTAAAGACAGCTTACATTTTCTGTTGTGAAAGAATGAAGTTTTTGTTTCAAACTTTGAGCTCAGTAGCACTCCACCCCTGCATCCATAGAATGATCACAATATACTGTTAAACTAGAGAAACAATCAGAAAGACTTGATTCTTTGCCAGTGCACGAGCTCTTGGGTTCAAATATTGTTCCACTTCCTTCACCATAGTGAGCAATTCGTTTCCACCCAGCTGCACCAGAAAATTGCAGTTGACGACAGACGACATTAGCATGATTATTTCCAAAAAGAGCAAGACCACATACTGTGCCCCAGCCCAAGTCTTTGAGAAAAACTTCAACTCGACCTGCACTTCCGATTTTAATTGAATTTCCCAATCTGACTGGTGGGTTCGGTGTGACTGAAAATACAAACAAGAGCATTACTTTTATGATGATGGAACTGAAGGTCTCATACACAATCCGATTTCTCAAAAATCCATGGAAATATTAAATCTTGAATGCGTACTAATCACGAAGCATCTCCTTACTTTTGGGTGCGTGCAATTTAAATGCATCATTACGAATTTGTTTTAGAAGTGGGAACTACACAAAACAACAAAATTAAGAACACCCCAAGCAAGGAAAAACACCGTCATTCGATATTATCAACAGTGTGAGTACGGTGGATTATAACTATTGGCTTTAATTAATGAACACAAGCCAGTTAAACTGCATAAGACGAAGTAGCAAAGGGAAAACTTGCAAACTGTTGAATAGCTGGGCTGACTATGTCAAAAGCTAATACTGTATAATATAAGCATCAGTTTAAGGATACACCAGGTCAGGGGCGGATCTAGGATTTTTTTTACGTTAGT
>JAODVM010250832.1:0-12705 GCA_025400095.1 Phenganax marumi | reverse complement strand
AGTGTTCAGAGACGAAAGCGGAGCTGCTGTCAAGGTACCGGTACAAAATAAAACTATACTTGCTCAGGCTATCAAAACAATTACAGTTTCCATAATATACAATCCAAAATATCATTTTTGTAGGGTAAGACAAAATTTTAACAGAGAATTAAAGATTGTCGACCCAGATCCAGGAAAATGCTACACAACAATGAAGAACGCTGCTTGTCCTGTGTGTTCACACACAGTGCGCTTTTTTACCTCGTTGCATGTACACTGGGCCTGTGTTCTACCGTCTACTACTGTGTTAGATTCACTTTGATGATTAGACTATTGAATTTGAGAGAAAATGGTATTTCTAGCAACAATTTATGTCAAAAACCGAGCTGAACGATGTACTAAAATTACTAAAATGCGAAATAGCAAAGGTTGCCTGTCGGAGTTTTTCGGTTAAAATAGTGTACGGTTTGCGAAAAAAACAAATAAAATGTAAACTAGGACAAGCATGAATACTATCATTGTCGAAATATGTACAAAAATTAAACTTACCATAATTAATTACACTTTTTTTCGGGCATTTAAAAATCATAACAAACAAATTAGTGTCGCGGGATTTCCTCTGAGTTTTTGTATTTTACCGCAAACTACGTCACAAGTCTGATTGCGCAATACTTTTTAGAAAGGTCTATATCTATATACTGCAGTTGTGACGTCATTACCAGAATTGCACATTTGTGTTTTGGAACAACGCTCATACCAACATGCTTTTACATATTCCGGCACTTAAAAGAAGAAAATATAGCCCTGAAATCTACACTTATGTTAAATACAGTTGACTAGAAAAGACAGTGCTTGCATGGGCACAAGTGGAATATCCCAATAAATCCCACGCTAAATGTTTTACTGGATGGTATAAATTAACCATACAAACGAACCTGCATAATGTCGATAAATTCAGCGACGTCATATTCCTTGCTTGCATTTGATAAAGTAAGAACTGCGGACAAACCAACACCTGCACAAAGACGATTCTGAAATATTTTTGGGAAAAAGATATTAAAAGCAAGCCAAATTTACTTGTGAGAAATTAGCAGGAGCTTGATGTCAAGTTTGACACACAGTAAGCAGTGGCTTAGGCCTGTTTACCACTAGGCGGAATTTTTCGAGCGAAAAATAAATCTACCAACGTGATTGGCTAGCAAAATCATTTCCCGCGACAAAGTCGAGAGTAAGCCAATCACGTTGCTAGATTTATTTTTCGCTCGAACAAATTCGCGTAGCGGAAAACGGTCTTTACAGTATACAGACAGAAAGTTCTGCATGCTTGGCATGTGCCATTTCGCAGCCGCACAGACCTCACAGATTGCTGAATACATTTGCCTTAATGCATTTCTTCCGTAAGTTGTATCAAAATTAAATTGAGAAAGATCTGCACCAGTTGCCGCTCGACGATCTCCCTTCGTAAGAGCACCTGGAAATGTAATACCAATCATAGGCATACTTGCAGTACAGAAGAAAGACGAATTCTATGATGTCAAACACGATAAAAATCAAATTTATCTTCGACATTTTTGATCATTTTCGACAACTAGCAGCACCACAAACAGCGGTGAATAAGGCAACGCCAGTATGTTTTTTTTTATTTCTTAGAAAAAGCCTTCTTTAAAAGTGTCCGCACACGTAGCGAGTAAATGTTATACAGACTAAAAACTTGAATGACACAAAAATACGATATGTTTTGTTAAAAAATTTTATCTTCTTCGTCTTTATGGAGTGAAGTAAGTCAGTTCTTGCAAGTCACAGCCAAAACAACGAAAGCTGAAATTCTTTTGAACTAAGGTATGGGATCAAACATTCCTCTTCTCATGTGCCGTACCATGTATATAAATGAGCTCAGACAAAGACTTTAGGTCATTTGCATTAGGTTCGGGGCATGAGAAGAGCGACGTTTGAGCTAGGTCTTAGAAACTTTAGAATGACACGTTCACGTTGACTACAATGTACCTAGTGATTGAAGTCGTTTAGCAACAGCAGCCGCAAATCGTCTTTCTCCTCCAAGATTCGTTGTAACAAGTTTATAAATTGGACCACTAAAAAAATTATCAATATCAGATAGCAGCAAATGTTGATGCAGTGGTCAAGTCTTTTTTCGATCGCACCTCAAGAAATTTTACCCTATAATTAAAAAGACTACGGCATGCTTATTAAAAAGAAAAGAAAAACTAGGCCAGCTCTACAAAAGGCTGCATTCCAGCACAGCGTTTTGGACACCTACGCATACACGTGTGTAAAGGCTCAAAAATTTTGTACAGCTTTAAAATGCGCCAACAAATAAACGCGTAAGTAGTTAAAATTGTAACTTCTAAAGGACACTTCTTGAGGTTGTTTGTAAGTTGGAGTTTATTACAGTTTAAATTTCTACGTGCGTGTGCCTGCGTGTCAAAAACGCGCGAAAGAAGAGCAGCCTAAACTAGGACAAAAAATGGAGTGAAGAACGTTGCAAACGTTATTTAAATCTGTTAACCTGCTCTGATTCGAACGATGTGATCGTCCGAGCTGTTGAACAGCTTTATCAGCACTCCAAGGTAATTCCATAGTAATGTGAACACGACGTCTTTGGTTTTTCGCTCTGAGATCAGCATGTATAGATATTCCTTCAGAACAAAAAATTTTGAACATGTAGTTTCAAAATGCACTAGTACATTTTTGGTAACTGCTTTCCCCCCGAAAAATAAAAACATGCAATTCAAAAAATACGCAACTATTCAAATGAAGGACAGTAACTACTGTAGATGCCAAAAAAACTAATAATTTGTCTACTATTGCGTGTATGTTTACTTAAAATATACAGCATACAAGTGCACACAATGAATACGATATCAATATACTGAATCACAATCCAGTTTCAATCACCTGTACTGGCGGCATCAGATATAATGGCTACCAATTTTTCATCATTCATAAAACTATTTTTCTATATGAAAGATAATTATTAGTATATATATACATACTACTACGGTTGTTACTGTATAAAAATCGATATACCTCTTGTATGTTCAAGCTATCCACACTGCTTCTATCAGATTCTCTTGCTTGATATTGAGGTTGACCATTAATTCTAACAATTCTTCCGCGTCTACCTGTCATCTCAGCAACACAAGACGGACCTCCTAGTGCATCAATAATCTCGTCTAGTGGACTAAATTTAACAGACAACAATTAGCAAAGTAAGATAACTTCTATATAGTACACACCGGCTACACTTGTCAAACGATGTGGTGAAGCATAGTAGTATAACACCGTCGAATCTCTTTGTACGGACACCTCTCTGATGGGGACACCTCCCTAAACAGTCACCTTCCTCTGACAAGAACACCTCTCTAGTACAGACAGTTCCAATGCTTATCTATACCTCTCTAATGCGGACACCTTTTTAACACGTTCACCTCTTCAATTTTCCTTTCAAATTACCAATAAATTACCTCCCATTATAGCCCCAATTTTTAACCTCTTTTATTTATGTACTCTTCACAACTTTATTTACAAGAAAATAATCAATAATTGTCTTGATCCAATACAAACAACTTACTTCATAGGCAGCTGGATTTTCTTCACAAAACTAACGAGAAGTTCTTTAGCCTGCACACACCACTTATCTTGAACAACTTCGCCGCTCTGAAAAGTGCGAAACTTTGGTTCCAAACTGCTCGTGCATCTAATGCAATTGAACATTTCACAGAATGTATAGAGCACCATAATAAAGCAGTTGATATGAAATATGCCATTTTGGTCACAGAGCAAGCCCGTTCCAGCCTGAGAACAGATTTGCTGCGTGAACGAGATTGTAACATACTCAATAGATGAATGTTTTGAACGTTTTTAAGTAATTGTGCTCCACGTTAGCACTGAAAAATTCAGCGAACATGGTTACGCTGCAGACTATAATAGAGGTCGAAAATTCAACTCCTGTACCAAGGCTATTAAATTTTTCGCTAGGCATAGCGTAGCATCATTGCTCGGAGAAACTTCTAAAACTGAATTGTTTTCTAAGCAAAGTTATAAAACTTACTGGCTGTTGTATTTCAGTAGGAAAATACTGAACAATAAAGCGATGTAAAATTTCTTCAGTGGTTGATACAAAATGACGGATATTACCACCAGCCAGAGCCACTCCATTTTCCAAGCTCGCCTGAAAGCATAATTCTACTACGTTTTGTTGTTTCAAAACAATAGGTTGCAAAGCTTCCACTACTCTTTTACTAGATTTGGTAATCAGGTATAGATGATGCATACCATTGATTAGTCCCATTTAGTAGAACTACTTATCAGTGAACCTCGCCAATTAATAGAACATTGGAAACTAAGAAAGTCTTAGAGTAAAGTGCACCCTTACATACAAGGTATTCTCACACGATTCACAATTTTTTAGCATGTGTTGTATCACTAGCAACCCTGGGTTTCATTTGTCGCCAATAAACGGCGGCGTTTATTATCCTTGATCACTAATGCGTCATATTCTTTGTACATCGTAAATTATTGTGAATCAACAAAAGTCGTAAGAGCGTCGCCGACTATCGGTGAAGCAGCAAATTCTTTACTATAGACAAAGGATTTTACCACATCAGTAATCTAAGACAATGAATTCTTGATCACTTCTGCGTAAACTCCTTTGTCTATGGGTAATAATTCTTTCCTTCAATGATGAAGAGCAATAGTCGCAAGAGCATCGCCGACCATCAGCCA
The DNA here is from genome assembly GCA_025400095.1 of Phenganax marumi. Classification (NCBI taxonomy): domain Eukaryota; kingdom Metazoa; phylum Cnidaria; class Anthozoa; order Malacalcyonacea; family Clavulariidae; genus Phenganax; species Phenganax marumi. Next base: position 7,983 of record JAODVM010250832.1, on the reverse strand, counting down.
CATATAAGACCAGGCTTTAAGCCAGGTTTTCATAAGTCGCCGATTGCCGGCGACAGCTTGTGTACTATACCTCTCCAGTGGTTTGTAACCCAATCACAACAGAGTTTCCAGACTCCAGAGCTTCTTTCGCTTCATGAACAATGAAAGGAGCCTTCATGCTCATGCTGGAAAACAAATTTTCGCTTAAATTTGAGTCAAAACATGCATAGCTGACCAAGAACCAACGGCAAGCACTAGTTGCGTTTCACAGCAGTCCCTCATGAACAGAAGAAGCCGCGTATATTCAGGAAACAATTAGCGTTGGGAGTTTTACAGAACCCACCACAATTGTTTGAAAAATCTTTGATGATTCGCCCAAAATGTAGACCATATTCTTGAAGTAGTCGTTGTTGTTCTAGCGATCGCAATTTCCAGAGACTTTTTCAACTCATTCCTACATAAAACCGAGGCCAGTCCACGATTAAACCTGTCTTTGCATGAAATTAAACCTGTCTTTGTACACAACTTACGTAAAACTTTTCTTCGCTTTGGTTTTTTAAAGTTACTTATATTTCTCAGATTTTTTTCAACAAAATCCGACAAGTCACTTTACAACGCAAAATTCTCACGTCTATCACGTTACAAAAGGACAATTTGCATAGACTAAAACTGAATAGTACAAAAAGCAGAGAACTTGTCATCACAGCAGAGAAAAGCATCTGGTTGCGAAATGTTGCAACATGAGGAAAAGATAGCCCTGCGAAGTTTATCATTTTTTTATGTTTTTGAATTACATGCCGAGACTTCTACCACTTTCGGCTCAAAAGTGGCAGCCATTTGCGCACGCAACATACAACATTAAAAAGCTTCGCCAGACTATATTTTCCACATTTTACAACATTTTGCAACCACTAATTGCAGTTTTGCTAAAGTTATATGATACTCTTTCCAGCTGTAGTGATGGATTAACTAAATTAAACTTTAGTCTATAATGAAAATTGTCCATAGAACATAGAAAAACAAATTACAGGAATACCATAAATGAGCAGCTTTGTCAAAAAGAGTAACTTGTTCTTTCGAAAGTACGGCTTGCACGGTCAAAAACTAAAATAATAATAAATTAATCAATATGCAGGGAGTTGTAGTTCAGTTTACCATGTTACATCAAGATGCGATAATTTACGCAAGACAGCATTGTCAGGCGTAAAACAGACTAAACGGATTAGTAAGGAAAACTTAAAGTCCAACCAGACCAAACACGATTCCACAACGCAGCGTGAATTATCAGTTTTTGAAACTAAAGACAACCGTAGATATGCAGACCAAACAGCTAAGATAGTTGGAGTGCTTCCGAATAATTGAAAAACATACAAGAGGACTAAAGTTAAATGTAAATGAAAATGGAAAATTCTCGCCTCATTGCTAATTCGCGTTCGGTATGTTGGCCTTAAAACTCGTCCCATGAGGCAGGCGTGTTAAGTCTGACTTACGTAGGTGATTGAATGCGACCGGAAGAGACTCTGGGTACGAGATCGGGAACATGAAAAATCTCTTCCATACCTCTGCCTCCCGAAAACTTAGTCCTCTCGACACGTACATTCCAGTCGCTTTCATCTCCATAGCAAGCATTTCCAACGCACCTAAATTTGTAAAACAAGGTGATTATGGCGTTGTTATAATACTTTTGGATGACAAACATTCTATACTTTACAAATAGTAGTAACTGTACCACCTGTACCACGAGATGTAAAACAAAATGTCGTCATGAATACAATAAAACAGAAACGTTACAATACTTTGGTTTCGTATAACGGGTACACGTAGCGTTATTTTTGTCACAAGATTTTGCAGACTTCTTTAAGCGTATTTTTACATTTTCTTCGGATTTGTTACAGACAAATACTTTGTGCAAACGAATTCTGAAGTTGATTGTAAGTAAACACACAACGAAATATGAAGCTACCCGTACCAGTACGCACGCAAAAGTTTGAATAGAATAGCATTAACGTATGTAACTACACTTGCATCTGAATGTACAGTCCATACAGACTGAAGATCCTAACCTAATCCTCTCTTTGTTATCCCATCAATAAAACTTTCAAACGATTTGAATGGTGTTCCATCGCCCCACAAGCCAAGTCTCTCCATGAATGCCTTGATAAGAATCAAAACCAAATCAAAAGTGGCTAATGATCATTGACATCATACGTATAGGTATAGCACAAGTATAGCATAAATTCACGGAAAATGTTTGGTCTCATGGACAGTAAAGCCTGTTTTCCACTACGCGATTTGTTCGAACTAAAAAGTAAATCTAACAAATGTGTCTTTAGAAATATCGTACACTATTCGATGGATGCACGCTCTGGGTACCCTACGATCTTTCACACTCTCCAAAACTATCAAAGGCCATCAGCTGTTCAATTGCAATCGCTTTGTCCGCGCGGGCGGCGAGTGCAGTACATGTAAACAAGCACTGTAGCCATTCACCCACTCAGTGAAGTACATGTCTAGAAATGCATGCTTCGCCCGCACGGAGAAGGCGGGCACAATGGAAAGTGTAGTCAATATAGATTATGGTACCATATTCTTCACGTCAGTAACACCAGTAGCACTGCAATATACAACCCTTGCTTTTGGCAGGAGCCTAAATAAAATAACAAAAGATGGTAACATGCAAATTACATTGTAGAATGACCCATACAGGGATCGGTTGTAGAAAACTCTTAACTGCATTTTAATCGCAATTGTTGAGTTAAAAAGTAGTTAAATCCTGAATACCCGATTCTGATTGGTCGATGTTCGTACTTAACTATAGCTAACTTCAACTATGTTTTTACGCAACCGGTCCCAGTAAGGTACTTCTGCTAACTAATACTCTATTTTACACGTTTACATAACTCTAAAAATCTAGACTATTACACTGTATAGGTAGCTAATAGTGTATATTATTTGTGTAACAATGTACGTACCTCTGAAGTGTTGTTACAGCAACTGCAACCTTTGTACTTGATTTCTCCTTTCCCTGTAAGATATGAAATTATGCGCTGCAAAAGCGTGTAGTTACACAAGAGAAATTCGTCCCGATTTTTCTCGTGCTAAATGTGCAATAGAATGAACGACGAACAACTACCAGGTGATCCGACCGCGAGAAAAAAGACTGGAACAAGCAACAGGATAGAAACCCATTTTTCAGTATTAAGTCACTTCTCTCATTCTTTCCTCTCAATGAAATTAGTCGAAGCTTCGCAAATACGTTGGGTGAAGAGAAAGACAAGTCCATGGCAAATTTGGAAACAAAATACAATGTAGTGCGTGGAATAACAACCGGTCTAAATGAAAATTGGATTTTGATTCGACAACTAGTCCCAGTCTTTTCCGTGATTTCAGATCACCTGGTATATTTGACCGCCTAAGAATCATCACCAAAATCGTCTGTGCAAATGGTCTTTAACGGACACTATTTCATTCCCAAAGCTGTCTCGGTCGTTATAGAGTAGTGACCGAGTTGGCCTTGGGAACGAGGCTGTAACTAAGAAAGATAGCACATGTTGCAGTCCGCCTTATGCGTATGGTGTCGCACACACGACAGTGCGGTGGACTGGAACATAAGCTACAAAAGGTCACTTAGCTATAGCACAGACATAAAAAATGACAAGTTAAAAGTGTCAAATGCCACAAAACATCAAAACACTTACAGGAACGTAATGTTTCGCTTTGTGACACTCATCAAATATTAGACAGCCATCAAAGTCTGTTCCTCCACACCAGTTGATTAGCTGTTTCAAGCGACTCTGACTTTTTCCTACAGATTATAGTAAACTTCTGCTGTTCAAAGGGCGAATTCTACTACAGACGCAAAGCAGTTTGATGAGCAATCTTACGAACGAGTTTTCAGCCCAGCACAAAAGAGCAGTTTTTAGTTGACAAGTTTTTTTTCACAAGTTTTTCCTTGATATCATTCGCCAGCTTTTCAGCAACGAAACTTGCGTGTACGTAGGTGTACGGTCGTCAAGGAAAACTTGTTCGTTGTACACACGGGCAAGTGCACTCGTGAAGGAAAAATTGTCAAGCAAAATGGCTCGTCTATGAGGGGCCTGAGAGTTTTCCGTTGTCAAAAGTTCGCACCAAAAATCACATACACCAGACGATTTTACTTGTCACGATCATAAGATGATTCTAGTACATATTTTCGAGTCTCAATGCCGTTCAGTGGGTTGGTTTTTCCAACACCAGGCGCATGGGAACTATTTCATGTCCACTCGACCACGGGTCTGCAATTTACTGCAGTTTTGCTGCAATTTACTGCAGTTTTTACTGCAATTTGCTGCAATTTACCACAGGTATACAATTTACTGCAATTTACACAGGTCTGCAATTTTGTCTGCAATTTACCAACCAAAACGTTGTACAGATGAAACAAGAGTCGCGTAAGTACTGAAGACCACGCCTTCTTTGAAATCAGACGGAAGACCAAGAACTCTAGAAGACATATTAACAAATGACACTTTTGATGATCAGAGTTTTAGCTTCACGCTTTGGCGGATCCAAGATAGCGTTCATATTTAAGAATGAATTTGATAATATTTTACTGCATTGACCTAAACGAATAGGCGCATCAGTTACTCAATAAAGTGTCTCACCTAGTCTCTTTATCAAGTTGCTGACATCCATGGATGACTTTAACATAACATCCAATATCCTGCAGGTCTCTATAAAAGTAGTTTGAATCATTTGAGATACACATCACTCTATAACTAAGCAGAAGATAATATTTTCAGATTTTACAATGCCAATTCAAGGGTAAAATGCCAAATCTACTGCAATAGGCCATGTCATAGGTGCACATCCAAGCTACGTAATACGAAATCAACTGGCAGGTTTGGTCCCCTCTTCACAGATTTCTGGAACCTAATTTCGGTCTTTGCCTTTGAGCAGACAGATAAGTCAGACGCATAAACTTGGAGAGAAATCTCGCTTCCAAATTTGTACGATAATATTTCCCGTCTACAGTAAGATTGATCGTTGCAATTTTAGTATTGCTATAAATATCGAGCACCCACACGTACACAGTACTGTGCAAAAGTATAGAAAACGCGTTCTGGAAGGCAATTGGAACGCTTCAAAACGTGTGCAGTGTTAGGTTACTTCTGAGCAATATACGGTATTGGGTGCAGGAAAACATTGTGAAGCAGTGTCAAAACTTGCTTTCCTTAGAGTACAGGTAACCAAGGCTGGAAAATGTCCGGCAGCGCCGGCAGCACCGCTGCCAGGAAATTTTCCGAAAAAATTACTCGCAGGAAATATTTCCGTATCTCGCTGAAGTTTTCTTGTTCAACAATGTAAATCTAACATAGTTAAAAAATATACTTCAAAATTGCTCATTGGCAATTGAAATTTTATTTTAATATTTTGGTATTAGTCTTGTTCTCTGAGTTTAAAAAAATCTGGCAGGAAATTTTGAATTAGTTTTGCAGGAAATTTACTTTTGCATTTTGCTGCCAGGAAGAAAAATATTTTATCCAGGCCTGCAGGTAACTGTCATTTGGAGCGTCGAGTGTTACCTCTGAGCATCAAGACGAAGATCTGAAGACATACTGAACCAGATATGACGTGTTCGTCCACGAGCAAAGTTATCCAAGATAATCCCAGCAATCTATTGAAGATTGAAATAGTAATACTGCTTTAACAGTATACAGTAAATCTGATACCGAGTACACACTCAAGGCCTGCTCACACATGTAGGTTTTGCGACAACATTTCTCCACCTAGCGTACGTGATAGACTTGGTTGAGTGGCAAGTGCATTGGCAAAAGGTTGTTGGAACAAGTGTGCATAATGATTTGTCCGCTATCTACTCTGTCACATCCTTCAACGCGAGAAAAATGCAGCAAATATCGTCTGGATGAACGGGTCTTTAAATGCATGCGCAAAGCCACTACATATGCAGTGAGTGCTTCAAGCTTTGTGATTGCATGGCAATAGATTCAGTTAAGTGAACAGCCTGTAAACCGAGACTACACAAAACTTGATCCATATCAAAACAAAGAGTAGAATACTTCTAAATGCCACTGACTATACTGTATGATTATGTACAACAGTTCTGAAAAGTGTAGTAAAGTACAAAATCTTTCTAAAAAGTTCAGTTCACAAGAGACAGCAATCCTAAGAGTACATCTACTCACAACATATGTACCTGTCTTCCTTTGCCAACACCAGCACCATCACCAATAAAAAAGCCAGCCCTCTCACCATTGGCCAAAATCAATTGATGTCGTTGGCACTAATCAATAGGACAATTACAAAACCTGCAGTAGCACTAAGTAGTTTTATACATTGTGGGTCTTAGAATCGTTTTCCACAAGCTAAAATTCAAAAACTCACACTGTAAATAATTCCTTCCAATTGCAGATCACTCAACTTTCCTACAACCCAGAATAATCTATTCATTAATATTTTTAAAATTCAATAAAATGTTCAACTTGTTGTTTTCTGACAACAAATCAAGAAGTTAACATGATGTATTCTATATATATTAATTACAAACATACAGTACATACTTACCATTTTCAATTATTTCTTCACCAATTGACTGATGAATGGGATATGAGGCTTCTGGTAGAGTTTGAGCCTATAAAATGAGGATAGTTAAGAAAAACAATACAGATTTTAGAGACTTGCAGTCATTAAAGGTTTGCCAGCTAAACATTTTAACTAAAATTCTCAAAGGCGTTGAAGTCTGATTGAACAGATAGGGCTGATAGGCTTTTCATATACCAATAGTTAACAAGTCAATTAATGGTAAACGGGACAACTCATTACAGTTTGGGAGAATTAAAAGATGTTGTAAGCTGATGACTGTTCAGACAAAAGCATCTGGTGAACTGTTGCGCCGAGCATTTGAAACTGAATTTGAAGAATTCTATTTATATTAAATATTACAATTGTGAATTGTTGACAACTTCTGTTTTAGGAAGCAACATTCTCAACAAGGTTATTTTGTAATTTTTGTTTGGTTTTGCACCTGGATTTAGTTCACGATGATCAACAAAACATCACCCAGTGCTTCCATTTTGTGTTACTTCATTTCAATTAGTTTCACCAACTAGAGCAGGGTCACCACAACAGCATAAGCCAATTACTGTGGGCCCTTTTTACTTAATCCACCCTGGCAACTTTCCCTAAGGGAAAACCACCGAACCCAGAGAAAACCCAACATTTTCAGCAGAGGGTTAACTTTACTCTTTTCACAATAAGGGCTGCATGGCTCTAATGCATTTTTTCAGGCAAGCAATTTAAGTTCAAATCCTTCGAAATATCATATTTTGGGAAATACTACGTATACACACAGACAGACACAATGACATATTTTAAAAAACTAAAAATTACACATTCCATTTTGTGGTTCTTTATTAACAGATTTTGCCTACAAGTTAAAGCATTATGAATGTCCTCATGTACTTGTGAAGACATGACAGTGGAAAGCAGCCCGAAGATGGGGTTTGAGTCACATTGAGATAGTTTCGCACTGCGAATTGAATCGAACCCCTGACCCTACATATTTAATGTACTGAAACCTGCTATTCATCACTCCCTTGCATGGCCTAAAATAGTATGCGTACATACAAATACCAAAAAGTTTTGTGGCTGACAACCTGTTACATCATACTCACAGCCAATGATCCTGCTTCTACAATGTCTCCTGGATGCTTTTGAATCTTCTTGATATGATGCAAAGAATTACAAGCATATGATGAAAAAACCTCTTCACTGCAAGAAATAATGTGGTCCAGGTATGCTATATGATAAGTGGTGACGTCGTCAGATATTGAAAATTTGAAATTATGCACATGTCATTATTTTGCCCCAGGGGAGGGGGGACGGGGTAACGAGGGGAATTTGGCGACGCGCAGTGCCTCGTCAGTCGGGATTTAGGTCGCTATTGACGTTTTGTATTTCCCCCAGACAGGGGAAATTTGACATTTTTGGATTCTCAGCAATAAT
>JAODVM010250721.1:0-12707 GCA_025400095.1 Phenganax marumi | reverse complement strand
AAAAGGGTTGTTGTGTGACATGCTATGAACAACTAAAGTAATTTGCATAAATGAACAAGGCTATAGTATATAGCTAGGAAATGAAGTAGCACAGCATAGTCTATTACATACTGAAATATGCCGTTTGAAATTCTTTACGCAAATAAGCTGCTGTTATCACCCTAAAACCCTTACCAGATAACAAATTAAAAAAAAACTAGGTGTCCAATAACTTATGAGCGCACCTGTAAGTACATGAACAAAACGAACATGAGAGCAAATAAGGCTGAAAACTAAGTATTACTCTATAATAGAGCTTACGACTACCGTATCTACTTGATTAAGCGCCGCCCTCGATTGAGCACCGCCCCCGAATGAGCGTAGCCTGCGTCACAAACGCTGGGCTAATTTCAAAAAATGTACGCTAATTAGTCTGTATTTTTGCCAAAGTCAGTCTATACGTATAGTCTAGAATGAGCGCCATGTTTGAGATCAATTTTTTGGACCAGGAACTGGTCCCCAATCGCTGCTAATCTTGTTGTTATTGTTGTTGTTGTTGTTGTTCTTGTTAGAAGGCGACGCTCTTAGAAAAAGGCCTACAGCTTTCTCATTTCTAGTCCAATCGCCGTGAAATTTACACAATGATATAAAATGATGTTATACTCATCGATTTACAGAGTTCGATTTTTGATTTTCGATTTACGAAAAAACTACAGCCAAATCTTTGCTGTAATTCTACAATATATAATTATAATGCATCATTAATATTCACAAACAAATGCAAGCCGTATGGTATAAGCTGTTGCAACGCGGATGCGAAAACAAAAGGCGTCATACACTTCCTATGTCATAAGCTGTTAATGAGGGTTTTGTAGACAAAGCCATGAATTCAACACAGTAGGTTGTAGATAATAAGTAGCTAATTTTAATTGGTAAGGTTCGAAGTTTTGTACACACTATGTAGATGCACAGTATGTGTAGACACCCAGTTCCTGCTCCAATGGTACGCTCGTACTTGTTTTAAAGAGCGCTGCACAAGTTTTTTCAAATGCGGTGCTTAATAGAAGCACCGTCAGAATCGTTGAAGACGTTAATATAAAACAACCATAAATCTTAAATCAACCTCGGAATTTTATTTTCTTGTATTATAATGCTTTTTAGTTGAAAGTGTCACAGTGCTTTTTAGTTAAAACTTCTTTGTGTTATTGTTAAAAGTTATTGTTATAATTCAACAAATAAAAGATTTTATTAAGAGCACCGTCCCCAAATGAGCGCCCCACCTGAAAATTTAAAGAGCGCCGCGGCGCTCAAACGAGTAAATACACGGTATTAAAGCACGTAAGCTCTAGCGTATTGAACAAGAAATGCTAGTGTTGGATCAAATCTGATGAGCGAAGTCTGTTCTGCACTGCAAGTTTGGTAATCAGGTTTCGATTTTCCATTATAGGCACTTATTCCAAAAATTAGCGCTCTGCTTGAGCATTCTAGAATGTAAGTGCATGATCTGACTTACTAGCATTTATCTATTATCGCGTGATTGTTTATATAGAGTATCTAATTTTGTATTGGGATGTTTGTTTTGCTTGATTTTGATGATATCTAGATATTCTCAACAACTGAAGATACTATCATTCATTCACAATTAAAGTGTAGTGTGTGACGAAATATCATTCAAGAGAGATGATAGATCGCCTAACTAAAAACTGTATGACTAGTAATTAGCGGCCTAGTAAAAACACTCACGAACGTATGCAGTCTGAGGGCCTTAATACTTTTTGATTGAAGTGGAAAACGGGTTGTAAGTTTCAAAGCAGTAGTGTTCAGATTACTTTTACAAGTTTACTGTAGTTAGTTTACATTAAAAGTTTTCAATATTTTCTTGTAGTGTACGTTGAAAAGTTTATCGAAAAAGTCAAATTAACGGGGAAACTAGAAATCTCGTCAACTGTTTTGAAGAATGAGATTTTGAAGAAGATGGATACATCTACAAATATTCACACAATAGAGATTCAGTGGATCTGTAAGGTACACGACGCTCTAAAAGATTACTCTTTTCCACCTTCTCTAAAAATCTTACTCATCAATGATAATTACTTAGATTTTGATGATATAGTTGCTCTGGTAAAATCGATTGATAGCGTAGATGACCTGCATGAGTTAGACTTATCTCGTACGAAGTTTAAGGAAAGTAGTTTTAAAGGTTTTACTATGGTGTTAGACAAATGTAAGGGTTTAAGAAAGTTGTACTTGGCTGATAATAGTTTAACCAAACAGGAAGTTGCATGCTTAAACATTACTTTCGAATCCTTGGAGGCACTTGAGCATTTACATTTCTCAAAAAGCAATCTGATAGAAACGCAAACACGTGGCATACTGGCCATTAAGGGTATAGTTTCTCTAGATTTATCAAGAAACGCGTTAAGGGGAAATGAGATTATCGCTGCCATCTGTGGACTACAATCACTGGAATGCTTGAATCTATCTCATAATTACATCACGTGTTTTCCATTACCAAACTTAAAGCCTGAACGTGACTTTCTTCCCACTAGCACGAAATCTATAGTATTGTCCTCCAATCACATGACGGCTAAGGATGTTGGTTCCTTTTGCTCTTTAATTCGATCACATTTATTGGAGCTTAACTTAGATTTTAATCATGTCGGTAGTTCCATTTGGTCACTTTGTTCTCTAAAGATGCAGCGTTTAAAAGTGCTAAGTCTAGCAGGTGCTGACATTCATGGTCCGGCCGTTGAAGGTTTAGTAGTTCTGTTATCTTGTGTAAGGAATCTTGAAGAACTAAACTTATCTTCCAACAACCTCTTTTGGGATGATTTTCAAGATCTTGTTTCTTCTTTATCAAACCTAACTAAATTAAAGAAGTTGGACTTAAGCAATAACCCTGATGGAGTATCAGCTGTGTTACAAAAGATCCTGCCTTGCTTGAAAGATCTAGAAGAACTAAAACTGCATAACGTGCATTTAGATGGTGGCGATTTAAGGAAAATCTGTGGCCTACTGGTAGTCTTGATAGGTCTAAGTTCTCTTGACTTAAGCAACAACATAATCGGTTCAGTAGGTATAACAGCGTTTACAGGTGTTTTGAAGGGGTTTCAGTCATTAGAAAGACTAGATTTAAGTAGATCGTCTTTAAAAGAAGATGAAATAAGCGCCGTATGTGAAAGTCTGAGTGGATTGACGAAAATGAAGTATCTAAATTTGTCAGATAATCGGATTGATGTTGACGCCCTGCCTGACACTTTGCTTTTACCTCCAACGTTAGAGGAACTGATTCTTAGTGATATTGTTCATGGTGAAAAGCTGTTTGCGATTATGTCGCGTCTGCAACATCTGAAAATACTTCATCTTGGCAAAATGAAGTTAGACGCGCGAGGTGTTGTGGCATTAGCAAATACCTTGTGTTCTTTCCTATTCCTGGAAGAATTGGTTTTGACTGACTTGAAAAGTCCCGAACTTCGTTATTCTGGACTATTTAGCGCCATAAAGTTACTGAAAAATATGAGAAAGCTAAATCTTAGTGGTGTCAGATTACTTGACGAAAAAGAATTAGCGAACATGCTTTCTTCACTTAAATTATTGGAAGAACTAGTTTTAGCTGACATGGTTATTGTGGGCACTAAATGGGACAGTGTTTTCAATGCTATAGCGTTATTGAAGAATTTGAAAAAGTTTGATCTTGGGAATATTGCCATAGAAGATGATGAAATGAAGGCTTTGTTCAGCTCGATTTCGTCTCTTCTGCTTTTGGAAGAGTTTTCGTTGCCAAAAGTTGCTTCACTGGATGCAATTACTGGGCCAAAAGGAATTGTTAATTTACAGTCCTTAAAATACTTGAAATGTCTTAATCTGCGTGGGATTAACCCAAGCGAAACTGCTGCTAAAATATTAGCTGATGTATTACACTCATTAAACTTTTTGGAGACGTTAAAGCTGGGAAGATTTTGGATGAGTAATTGCGATGAATTGTTTGCTGCAGTTGGAAAATTAAAGTTTGTAAAGAAACTTGATTTAACTGGTTTGATGAGTAAAGCTAGTGTTATCGCTGTAGCTACACTGTTGCCTTTACAACAGTTTTTGGAAGCGTTGAAGTGTTATGTTGGCTTTGATATTGATGGTAACGAAACCGAACTATTGCTTGCTGCAGTTGGAAAATTAAAGTATTTGAAAAAACTTCATTTAATTGGTTGGATGAGTAAAGCTAGTGTTAAAGCTTTAGCTACACTGTTACCTTTACTTCAGTGTTTGGAAGCGTTGACGTTTCGCGTTGATCAAAGTTATGATGACGTTGGCGATGATGAAATCGAACTATTGTTTGCTGCAGTTGGAAAATTAAAGTATTTAAAAAAACTTCATTTAATTGGTTTGATGAGGAGGAAAGCTAGTGTTATAGCTGTAGCTACACTGTTACCTTTACAACAGTTTTTGGAAGCGTTGAAGTGTTATGTTGACACTGGTATTCATGGTAACGAAACCGAACTATTGTTTGCTGCAGTTGGAAAATTAAAGTATTTGAAAAAACTTCATTTAGTTGGTAGGATGAGTAAAGCTGGTGGTAGAGCTTTTGCTACAGTGTTACTTTTACTTCAGTGTTTGGAAGCGTTGGCGTTTTGGGTTGATCTATTTTATGATGACGTTGGCAATGATGAAATCGAACTATTGTTTGCTGCAGTTGGAAAATTAAAGTATTTAAAAAAACTTCATTTATTTGGTTGGATGAGTAGAGCTAGTGTTATAGCTTTAGCTACACTGTTACCTTTACTACAGTTTTTGGAAGCGTTGAAGTTTTATGTTGGCTTTGATATTGATGGTTACGAAAGCGAACCCGAAAACGAACTATTGTTTGCTGCAGTTGGAAAATTAAAGTATTTAAAAAAACTTCATTTAATTGGTGGGATGAGTAAAGCTAGTGTTAAAGCTTTAGCTACAGTGTTATCTTCACTACAGTTTTTGGAAGCGTTGAAGTTTTGTGTTGGCTTGGATATTGATGGTAACGAAACCGAACTATTGTTTGCTGCTGTTGGAAAATTAAAGCATTTAAAAAAACTTCATTTAATTGGTGAGGAGATGAGTATAGCTAGTGTTAAAGCTTTAGCTACAGTGTTACCTTTACTTCAGTGTTTGGAAGCGTTGAAGTTTCGCGTTGTTCAAGTTTGTGATGACGACGGCGATGATGAAATCGAACGATTGTTTGCTGCAGTTGGAAAATTAAACTATTTGAAGAAACTTATATTAAAGGATTGTAAGTTGAACATGGTTTGTGCTGAAACTTTGGCTGCAGTGTTACCCTCGCTACCAATGTTAAAGACATTGAATTTGAGAGGGATTAGGTTTCTCAATGATGAAAGTAAGCAACTACTGTTTGCTGCAGTTGAAAAATTAGTTTATATAAAATGTAAAAAGAATATAATTTTCTCATAAAGCTGGCGAGGTACAGATACGGATGGGACCAATAAAGTGATTTTTTTCTGATATCAGTATACCGATGTCGATGTGAATGCGTGGGCATACATCATGCAGGCGTTACAGTGTTTAGGCTCTTAGTGGTGATGCTAACATAATTTCCACATAGTTTTGCTTGACGAGCATATTTTTGGCATTTTTTCAAAAAAGAATGGCTTGTAAAAAAGCATGGCATTTTTTTTTCGCTAATTTTGTTTACATTTCGGTTGTTAAAAAGCAAATTTTTCCATATTTTTGGTATTCATGCAGAGATCAATTTTTGCCGATTGCAATTTCTCAGCCTACCGACGTCGATGTAAATGCCTAGGTGTACATCATGCGGACATTTTTGTCTTGGTCCCTTAACTCTGCAAACTTTGTTTCAAATGTTTCTTCTCCTAGTCAAAAACTGTCAAAACGTTCTATTACAACCTATACCGGATAGGGTTTTTAAAGCACCGGCACATGAATACAGGCGTTGTTTTCTGTATCAGTGGCTGCCCAAGACATTCTGACGACTGGCAAAGAGAAAGCCTCGTGTGACATTCCCGCGCGCTGGGGAAGAATAAATTCCTTATCTATAGGAGCTTGCCGTATAGGTGAATCTACATTAAGGAACAACTGATATTCAACTCGTTCACGTTTTGCAACGAAAAAAAAAACCAGTCAAAATGGAGAACTTTATGGCAAATCCTGAGACACTGTCTGGACTACAACAGTTGTTGATACAACAACAGAGTCGATATTCACCACAAGATACTGATGAAAATATGCGAGTGGAAAGTCTGCAACGTTCTTAGCAAGAGCCGCCATGTTTCGAACGCAGATTGTGAACTGTGAACTTCATTCGCCGCTTTTGCGTCAATGAGCTCTTCTGCATGATGCGTTCACACGATTTGTAAACCCGCTTTACTGTTTTCCGTATAATCGTAACTGTCGTTATAGCCAAGAGTCACGCGATATCGTTCAATGGTTAATATTCTCTTAGCAGTAAGTCTCGTTGAAAATATACATATTATCTGCTGACAAATGCTTTCCTATAGTTAGTGTGAGACTGTGTTGTATATTTAGAAACAACACCATTTGGAACTCTTCCATTCCACCACCACCTGGTAGCGCGTAAAAAGCCTTTTTAAAGTGAGAAGTCAAGTGATGTCACAGCATTTTAGCTACGAGTATAATAGATCCTGTTCGTTACCGGGCATTCGTGCAAGAGGGTTAACTGTCATCTAAAAAGGCCTAGGTAAGAAATTGGTAAAAGATGCGTGGCTAGTAATCACAATAACATAATGAACGCCAATCATGAACCCAAAATGCTAGAAAAAGAAAGAGTTTAAAACGTGTCAACGACGTAATCAATTACGTAGAAATATGTTTCTTGAGAGACGTGAACAGTCTGTTGACAGAGGAGAAATAATCTGCTATAGGAAGTCCGAAATGAACCCAGTGCTCCCAAAAAAGTCATCGTAGAAGTCTAGCTGTTGATGTGCAAGATCAGCAATACACAGAAACGTCGCATTGAAGTGTTTCAGAGAGAAATGAATGAATTGCATCATTATCTAGATTTTTTTACTGGTGTTGCAAACGGAGTTTTGCATGAAGAACAACTGCAGAATTTAACCGTAGACTATACTGAATAGAAGACGTGTGCTAAAAGTAAGTTTGACACAATAAAGATCATCCAATAAATCTATTCTCGAGAAGCTCAAGACCTTCACTCATCTTCAGAAACATTTCATCAGTCAGTTAGAGTTCAAGTTGGGAGCAACGTAGTATAAGTTGTGAATTATGGCTTCTTCACTGTGTACTTTTAAAATTCCTAGCTTTCAAATCATATGCAGTCATTGATCAAGATTAGGCAATTCTTGTTTCATAGCCACCTGCTCCTCGTGAGTTAGTTGAAGTAAACGACCATTTGAATAATTTGAAACAAGTTTCAGTCGTTTGAAAGTCCAAAAAGTCGTCAAACGTAGTGCGCCTTGCTCTTCTGTCTTAGCACTTCCTGATAAGATTTTCTCCATGCAGTAGTAAAAGTTTGCATTTTTTCAGTTCATAAATGTTGCAATTTAAAACAATTTTTAGCCTATATCAAACCAATTATCAGCCGAATTCTACCAAAACATTGTTATTTGGTCCCTGGTGTGCAGCGATAATTTCAATCAAGTTTCATACTTTAGAATCCATTCATTAGTCATTGAGATACAGCAAGAAAAAAACACAACCAGCTCACGGCATTGTACATTCGATTCTTGACGGAGGACCTACTGTTATACATGTCTACGAATAAAGTATTTTGTCTCCTTGAAGACATCCAGTATTTCACATTGTGGTTCCAATATAAAATGGAAAAAACCCCAAATAATATGAGCCCAAAGTGCGTAACATTTGACTTTGGTCATGAGTTTTCTAGTCCGCTAGAAAAGCTCTCACATCAAAGTGATCCACTGTTAAAATGCTATCTCATTATGCACTGTGGTCCCTTAACTGTTATTTTAGCATTTTGAAGTACACCTTTTTATTTGTGCTGCGTTTACACTATACCGCAAATTCACGACTTATTCAATTCAACTATTTACAAGTGCATGTGTTCGGAGCGTAATTAAAACTGCAGTAATATAATGGAATTGTTACGAAATCTATGATTATAAGAAGTTTTTAGAATAAGGAAAGTTGCAGTGTTTGAATTTGATGTTCCGAGGATTTGAATCCCGTACCGATGGCAGGGCTACCGGAAGCAACGTTCAGCGGCGGGTGCAGCTATTTAGAAAGGGCACTTTCTTCTCCGTTCGTGGTTCTGTTCATTTCATTGTGTACTTTTTATGTAGCTTGTTTATACGTGATTGGGACTTAGTCAGGAGACGTACGATCATTCGTTTGCCAGTCTGGACAGACATTTGTTTGTTCAAAGTATGAAAAGGGCAACTACTTGTCCCAATTCTGCCTCCGTATAGTACCTGCATGGGCAACTGGGGTGGCTGCGCCCATGGCTCTGGCGCCCCTGACAGCCGGTACAGTGTAAACGCAAGCCTTAAGGCTCATTCGCACGGCCGACTTTTGTTGCGGTATTTTCTCTCTTCGCGTATGTGATTGAGTAAGTTGACTGACGAACGCAGGGAAAATCGAAGCGACAATTGCCTGTGCGTGTGAACAGGCCTTTAGCTGTGTATCTTCATGCACCTAGCAATCAAGTGGCACATTTCTTCAATTTCGAGGGCTAACGCAGTGTTTAAATCATCAAAATGGTCGCGGTTCGTAGGAACTAGCGCTTTTTAAGACTTTGAATATTAGTATAACTATACTGATTCGCTAGGTTGCCAAGAAGTATTATAAATAATTTTAAAAAGAGTAGAGTTTAAAAGTTTTGGGAAGAGCTTATGTGTTTTTAGCTACTTCATGAGAATTAGTCAGATTACTTTGTTATGACTTTGATACCTTTTCACTGTACCAGATGCCTTACATACTTGAGTGATAAGGTTGCGCATGTCCTCTCATCATTTCGGCGATGAACGCGTCGTGCACCTTTTCCACACTTATTCCTATATAGAATGAGATAAAATGAACATCTAGCGTCATAATCTTTATATATTTTGCTTTTCAAAAAAACAGTTTAAGCAACAAAAAACCTAGCTTACGTTTCTAATAACACTTCTTAAAAAGTATTGAAAAGGTGGTGCTTACGTACAAATAAAAAGCTTAGATATCCTGAATGTTTTTACACTCGTTTCCAACATGGCAAATATGCATGAGACATCTTTGCAAGCTTTGATTATATGTGAGCTGTCTGATATGGTGATATTACAGTCTTATAATGTTGAGCTACTTGTCCGGTGTACTGTAGTATATTGGAGTTACTTTTCATGCGTAACATTGCGCTCAACCTATTTAACTAAGCAAATGAGATCAAGACTTTAATAACATAAAAATTAATGGAATGAATTTAAGCCTGTTGCAAATTGCTACGGGCACGCAATGTTTTTTTTTTATATCTGACATGTTTTCTTTGAAAATTGTTTTCTAGTCCGAATGTTTACGAATGTTTGTCAAGTTTTGTGGCTAGTGCACTTTTTCGAAAGCTGCCTAGTTTTTCAAAAAGTCTCATAAATTACAAATGAAACCACATCGTACGTTAAAGTCAGCAAACAAAACTTGGCAAATTTTTGAGGGACGCCCATATTCAGCAATCATCCAACGCTGTTTTGCTTGCTTTATATGGCGGTTTCTGCGTTGGAAAATCTTCGTTGGCAAAAATATGACTAAAGAAACTTGCTGTTTGCGATAGTACACACGAGCGCTTGGCAAATTTGACTTGTATAGAAAACTTTTCATCGAGAAGAATTGCTTGCCTGTAGCAATGTTCAGTAGATCTCATCACTTCGTGTTAATCAGGTCTGTGGTACGAAAAAGTGAAGTTACCAAACTGAGTATACTGACTAGCAAAAATGGTTTTTGTACTTTATGGAAATATCAAGCTGTAAACAAGCGTGAACATTTTCACTAGACCTGACTACAACACGCACCGTTGAGCTTGGTGTCTGTGAGGTCGTGGCTGTCGTAAATTGACGATATCCACCTTTTAAAACCAGCCTTGGCGAAGTGATTATTAGTGCGTAGTATCTTTTTAATTTTTACGCTATGACGTTTCCTGCCCAAAATATTTACACTAATATTCTGGTCGTAACTTTACGACTGTAAATATATCACCGAAAAGGAGAACCTAAAACTAACAGAACGATAGAGCTCGAATATATGCGATTCTAGTCCTTCTATAGCAAGTATAGTCTACAGTGACACGAACATACACATAAGAACACTTAAAGGTGCGATACAGTCATTTAATCGTAAACCTTGGGCGACTTACAGTTGGAAATCAAATAGAGCATAGAGTTTTGTGATCAAATTGATGAACAGCTTTGTCTTTATACATTATTTTTCTTTAAATATGAAACGACTAACTCTCCAAAGGAAAATTAGGTTTTGAAAACTACTAATAATCCAATTCGTTATTGTTATGGCAAGGATATTTTAGTTAATAGTTTAAGCCTGGTTTTCGTATATCCTAATTCATCGGCGATGATTGCCGATCCATTGTTGTTGACTAGTGAAGCAGAATATATATTCTAATATAGACAAAGGACTTTACGCATCAATGATCACGAACAATAGGCATCGCCAATGAATTACGATGAATTGCGATATATGATAACCTGCCCTTAGATGGTTTGGAAACTCCACAATCTCATTAGCGAGTTTAAGGAAGCGGGCGTTTTTGACAACACGGACGTCGACCGGAAGGAATGTTGACGTTTTCCACCAATCACCATGTTTGATCCAGTCTTTTGACGTTCCTCATGCCGTTAGTGTTGTCAAAAACGTCGCTTGCTTAAGCTCGCTATTATCTATGTTAGGTTACGTTTACGGGAAAATATGGGCACTATCTCATCACATGTGCATCAAAATAAACCAATTACATTGTTTTAAATCGACTATTATGCAAATATCACAGATGAGTAGTTTAGGAAAATATTGGTATTCGTGACGAGATAGTGCCCATAATGTTGCATAAAGAATGTTATTGAATTTTGACGCAGTTTCCAAACCATAGTCTATTAACTGCCATTGTGTGCATGCTTATATAGGACTATTCTGCACCTTTAATTGAATTGTAAACATTCATAAAAATTGTAACTCATGTTTTTTTCTGCAAAAATTATCTATGCAGCATAATATCCCACTTATCCTTTAGAATTATCTCGGCTATTAATATTCTATACAAAATTACTAAAAACAGTTCACCATGGTCTACTAGGTTAATGTATAGTGCATCATACAACAGTGCAGTTATTTGCGTGTTGAAATAAAAACAGGCAACTCGTTTTTAAACGAATTGTTATTGGTACTTACGCTGTGCAGTCACTAGTTTGAAAGAGTGTCATTAAGCTAGAGTTATTTTCTTTTGTAAATACTCCAAAATTGTTTTTAAATATACTAACTGTTGGGAACGAAAATATTATATAATCAAAATTCTCGTTTGTTTTCAAGTATAATGGCATGTAATTATGAACAGGACTTGAGAAGAAAGATTTTTGCGCTGACAAGATTTTGACAATAGCACGGTGAGTAAATCGTTTGTTCTATTGTTCATTTCTGCCCATCTACCTTGGCTGTTTCCACGTTTTGCTTTGTAGCTGCATGGTTAGGGATGGGTGAAATTTGGAATCAAGGAGATACATTGCTGCTTAGCTAAAGCTTACAGCTGTTAATTATATCTAACATTCGCTGTCAATCAGATGGAAATGATTCGAAATTTTTGCAACATTCTATGCTTACGACTGTAGGTTGGTACCAAATTGGTACTTTGCTCGGGCGCCCAAAAATTTGTCCAGATCTCGCGACAGGGCAAATGTCAAAACATTTTTTTCAATTTCCATAGGTATCGTCGTTTTTAAAATGTAATAAAACAGACGGAAGACATAGAAAAGGTGTTAGATTAAGTTTAGCAATCTTTGCCTTTTGCGTTCTACTCAACATGTTTTGTACGAAAAAACTTCAGTTGACAAACTTTACTGGATGGACACGGCAGGAATACAAATCACAAATTTGTGGTGCGCTCCCGCGGTACGTTACCGGGTTGACAGGTTCTCCAACGCTCTCTCTCTGACCTGTTTCGCAGCAACTCAAAACACATCTTGTCCCCCGGAATTCAGAATAGTGTGTTAAAGGATCAAATTGTTAGGGCAAATGCATCAATAATATCAAGTTGTATGACCATGTGAAAAGTGTTGGTGAAAATTATGGCAGTATAAGCCCAGATAAAAAAGAAACAAAAAACCAACAAGCAAGTAAAATCAGTGGAGATGGGCGAGAACATGATGGAAGGAAGGCACTTGTAGTCTCACGCTTTTGAAACAACTTTGTAATAGCAGATAGGTAGCTCAGGATTTCAAGTGCCATATTTAATTGACTACAAAATTAGGCAAAGGTCTCGAAAGCTTGCTCTTTCGTATAATAATGGTAAAACTAGAACATGATATGAATCAAATTTCATTTTGTTCGAATTAATACTTCCAGGTTAGTAACAAATACGAGCGTACTAATGGACCACGAACTGGGCGTCTACACACAGTGTACATCTATACATGCAGTGTGTATAAAACTTCGACCCTTTCGAATTAAACTTACTGCGTTGAATTCATGCAGGGGCGCCGGAAGCAACGTTCAGCGGCGGGGGCAGCTTTTAGAAAGGGCACCTTTTTCTCCGCTCGTGGTTTTAT
>JAODVM010250610.1:0-12708 GCA_025400095.1 Phenganax marumi | reverse complement strand
AGATCTATTCTCGGTAAAAGCGTGTTGTGACGATCTAATTTTTAATTCGTGTTTGTTAAGAGTTAATTGTACTTTTTCCAGGACTTTTGCCACATGAGGTAGTACCGAGATTTGTCTAAAGTCGTTCTTTGGATTCATTGGGTTGTTGACTTTAGCCACCGGGGTTACAAGCGCATGCTTGAGCTTTGTAGGGTACTTGCACTGTCTAATACTAGCACAAATTATATCTTGTACTACGGGTGCTAATTCCTCGTGAAATCGCCTTAAGAACCACGCTGGTATTCCGTCATTGCCGGTCGCTTTCCTAGGATTTAGGTGTTTGAGTATAGCTTTCACTTGGCCGATGCTTGGAGTAGGCGGCTGGAGATCCTGAAGGTCTTCTGCCAGTTCACCGGCCAGTAGAGCAGTCGGTTCACGGTCTTTCCAGGGTGCGACGAACGCATCCATTAACTGGTCAGCTATCATACGTAGCTCTACTTTGGTTGGAGCATTAAGATCTGTTGATTGTCGGTTCGGAGTGCCACACAAAGAATAAATGCATTTGAACCATTTACTTGGGTTTGAATATCGTTCATTGGCCTTCCTATCATAATACTTGCTTTTTGCCTTCGAAATCAGATCGGCGACTTTAACACGTAATTGCTGGTATTTTGATATGTCTCCTACGGTATATGCTTTCTGCCTTGCTCCTATTTAGGTCTTTATATAGGGCGTGATCCACTCCTTAACCTTTGGGTGCTTTCGTACAGTGTAAAGGGATGAATCAAGCATGGCACACATACCAATGAACGAGATCCAACAATGGTCAAACACAAAAAAGTTTCACCTACATCCAACAAAATCCAAAGAACTGTGTGTATCTCTTTCACTGGAACAATGCAGCATCATACCCCAGTCACCATTGGAGATAATCTAATCAAACTTTATAAATCAATGAAGATTCCAGGATTAACGATTCTAGACGATCTTAAATGGAACTTACACGTGGACATTTCATTCAGGAAAGCAGCAAACAGATGATATTTTTTGGTTAAACTAAAACGCGCGAATGTTAAAGTTAAGCAACTGGCATAGTTTTACGTAGCATGCATAACAACAGTTCTACTACACGCTTTTCAAGTATTTCACCACAGTCTACCTGAATACCTTAGCACAAATAAATTATGGAAAAAGTTCAAAAGAGAGCTACGCGGATCATAAATGGGTACGACACACCCTATGAAAAAGCCTTGGCAACTTCTTAAATTGCCAGCCTGTCTCAACGTAGAGATGATCCTTGCTCCACCCTTTTTCGACAAAATTGTCGCGCAACAAAAAGGACAATTATACAAGTAGCTACAGCCAAACAGTGGGAAAGATAAAGTGAATCTCCGGAAAAAACGTCTTTTCCTGACCACAATTTGCAAAACGAACAGATTTAAAATTAAATTCCTGAATGCACGCACTATCATCTATAACAAGCTCCATTCCTTGTAAATATCTGTACATAACTTAGTTTTAGGTGTAATTTTAACTTATACTATAATTATTTAATACTTATTGTTGTATACCTTAGCAAATTCAGCCTTCGCTGCAAATAAGGCTTTTTAAATAAATCTGTCTATCTATCAATCTATCAATCGACTTCGAATGCAACACGAAATTGAGAGCAACCTATCCAAAGTTCAAGAAGGGAGAAACAACTGTTTGTGATGTCAAGAGAAAGCAAAATTTTTCTATACAATTGTTGCCACAAGTTTAAGGGGCTGTTTATACGGTAGCCGGGCTGGCCCACTTACCGGGCCAGCCCGGTTAGCGAGATCTTGTGCATAGTACAAATTATAGCTAAAATCTTCGCGTGTTTATATGGACAAGCGGGCTGGCCCGCTTACTGAGATCTCACTTGCGAGAGCCGAGATCTCGCTTGCCGAGATGATTTTTTTTCCATATAAACACTCGCAGGCGGCCTGGCCTGTTTGCCGGGATAAATTATTAATGCACGCATGCGCACGACTTATTTGTTGTTATAAGCAAAATGGCTGAAGTTTGCGAAACGTCGAATTCAGAACCAGCGAAAAAAGTTGTGAAAAAACCCCAACGAAAGCAGTTCAGATGGAAGACGGATATGATAGAGAATTTAATTGATTGTTTGTTGAATTACAAATCTTCGATGACTTACAAAAATCTCGATTTCGACGCAGACAAACCGATACAGTATAAAGAGCTTCGCTTAGCTATGGCGACTGTTTACGAGCATGAAATATCGCTATTCGGACCTCGTGCACCAACTCCTTTACCCAGTAATTTTGAACAACTGTCGAAGGAAGAAAAAGCTAAATCTAAGATGGAGCACAAAAAGTCCAAAGAGCTCATTGAGAAAGGAACAAAGCGAATAATGGAAAAAGTCAAGGAGATAAGACAAAATTTTGCTAAAGCAGCAGTAGCGGGCCGAAGAAGCGGAAGCGGGAAGATCGTATATGAATTTTACGATAAACTTATTTTGATATGGGGTGGGTCAGCTAACACTAGGCCTCTTTCCTATGGTGTCAATGGAGATACGTTTTTGGAGGATGAAAACAGTGACGAGCAGGAAATCAGAAATGATGCGATTGACCAACAGTTACAGATGGAAGAGGAACTTGAGAAAGAGAATGATCTAGTGGGCGATGGTGAAGAAGCGCAAGGAAGAGAAATAGGCAGCACCAGCATAGATGGCCCAACTAAGCGGAAAGAGGGATGTATACCACAGTTGATTGATAACAAGCGCAAGCACCTTCAGCGTAGCTTGTCAGCAGCCCAGCGAGACCAGTTGCTCCTGAATGAAGCAAAAGAAGATTCTAAATTCAAAAGAGATCTTGCTATTGTGATGCGTGAATCATCTGCCAACTTGGCTGACAGTGTAAAGTCTATTGGCCAGTCAATGACTGAACTTGGTAAAGGTATTGGCCAATCAATTGAGATGCTATCTAGAGCAATTATGCAGCAAACCCATGGTATGTCCCAGCCTTACAACCAGAACGTGTTCTATCAACAGCATCAGCAACCGCAACAGCTGGGATACCCTGCCCAACCAAATGCTATGCATCAGATGTCAACTACTGGCTCATACTCCCAATTCCTGAACCCACCTACAGCTCCACAATCGGAATTGGAAAATGTGGACAACACATATCTTTTCAAGTAATGAGTTGGCTGTAGCTGTCAAACTTTGCTAGAACTTTATTTATAACATTTCACATTGATACATTCACTAATTAAAGACATTACATTGACATTTATTGTAGGACTTGAGTTGTAGTTGTTGTTTTACTTGTTATGTCTGTGAGAGATTTATACAGAAACAGAATATGAAAATGGTTTATCAAAGTTTTCTAGTGTCTAAATATGATTGGATGACATTATTAGTGCTCTTTCACTCTAGTATTGTCAAATATACTGAAGAATCAATGTTGCTAGAGTTCTTCTCACAACATCACCCTCACCCTCATTAAGGGAGTAAACTGGGTCTGGGACATTTGTATACTGGGCTGCACTTTGATTTATGACATTCAGTTGAAACTGTACCAAGTCTTCATCAATATATGATTTTCTTTGTTCACAAAAATTGTGCAGAACAAAACATGCATATACCACCATTGGAATGTTTTCAATTTTCAGGTCCATTTTCCTTGTTAATATAGACCACCTAGCCTTTAACCGTCCAAATGCACATTCGATGGGGTTTCGTGCAGATCTGAGCATGCTGTTGAATATAACCTGTTGATTGTTGGAGCACGATTCATATTCCTTTATACAAAATGGCAGCAGAGGATAAGCAGGGTCACCAATCAGGTAATTAGGTATTTTCCCTGCACCTTCAACAGGACACTGGAATGTACTGGGTAGCTTATTTTCTCTTAATTTATGGTTGATTGAAGAATTAGCAAAGACTTTGGCATCATGTACACTGCCAGGCCACATACACTCCACATCCATAAAGTATCCTTTATAGTCACAGACAGCTTGTACATTAATTGAGAAAAACTGTTTGTAACAAAAAAAGTCTTGTGAATTCTCATCAGGGCGTTTAATTGGAACATGGGTGCCGTCAATACAGCCAAAAGCTTGCGTCATTCCGAATTTTGATTCAAATTCAGCGACTTTCTTTGTCATCTCTTCATTATTGACTGGGAGGTGTATATATTTTGGCCCAAGATGTTTTGATATTGCTGTACAAACCTGAAGTATTACACATGAAGTAGTACAAACAGCTGCACCAAAGCTGTTAGCAGTCATATTAAGGGAGCCTGTATCTTTCAAGTAGTATAATGTGATTGCTAGTTTCTTCTCGGCTGTGAAGCTTCGGTAGTTTGGTGATCCAGGTGTCTGTGATATGTAAGGCCTCAGTTCTGCCACTAGCTCCATGAAATCATCCCTTGACACACGAAAATTTTTCTTCCATGACTCTTCTGGGTATACTCCGTTTATTATATTTTCCCACCATAAATCTGTTCGTCCAGGTTTATGCCAATAGCTGCGCTTCTTTCGCCGTAAGTATCTCTGTCTAGTTTTCTTCCACTTTTGACGCCAATAGCTTTTCTTTTTAATAAAAGCATGTAAATTGCATCCTCTTGTCGCCTCATATGTATTTTCCAAAGTATTACAACCCCGTAAAGTTGTAGTATTATCGCGGTAAAGCTCGTAATGATGGAAAGAAGTAAAGGAACAACGATTAGTTTCGGTCGCGCCATTTTGTTTATTTCAAAATTCGCGCGTAAAATGGACCCGACTCATTGCCATATAAACGCAAAGGAATTCATCTCGCTTACCGGCTGGCCCGGTAAGCGGGCCAGCTTGGCTACCATATAAACAGCCCCTTAGAGGGGACTGTCGGCAATCTGTGCAGGCACAGATAATGTAATTAATACTTTGTCCTAAATACAGAGTGTGTCGACGAAATATTTTCTACCGAAATATTTTGAACGCTGACGTCGGCCTTCTCTCGATGATTTGAGTAAGCTTCAAGAAGAACTAAGCAAGGATGTACCAGATCACACGAACACTATGCTTGAGGAACAAGACAAGCAGAAGGCTCTCCAGTAATACATTTCAAGAAAAAGAAAACAGACAGAAAAAGTTCCTTCCTCATGCTCAAGTACATATAAATTTGATAGTTTGTAACTTTACGGCATATTTTATTCACTTCCAATGTTTTACAATAACAACTCCATGCATGAAACATGTGGTTGTAACAAGCATTGATACAACAGGTATTTGTAAAAAATATCAATATTACATAATAGTAACCTTGTGCATACATGGCTATTTACTACCTTTATGTCATACTGAAAGTCTGGTTGATCAATTTTTGAACTAGTCAAAGTTTAATACTCCAACATTCTTACTTGGACTCAGTTTTTCCTTCTGGTGTACAAAGTAGTGTAATTTTTGCATTTGTTCGTCCTCAGTTTAAAACTCAAATCCGACTGAATCGAAACTAGAAAGGTCAGTGAAACAGCTGTCAGCCTGTCATCTATTTTCTCTTCCATCATGTTTCATTACAGGGCACGATTTCCGAAGAGCAACGACACTCGACCTGTTAAACAAGGAATTCTAACATACAGTTTCCACATGGGACTTCGGTGACGCAATCGTTAGGGCTTGCGCCTTTCACCACTTAGGTTGCGGGTTCAATTCTCAGCTCGGACATGACTTTCTCATGTGAAAAGAATCTGTCAACTACTACTCCGGTTTCCTCCTACAGGGAAAGTTGACAGGGTGGGCTATAGGATAAACAGATTAGGAAAGTAAAAACCGATTGTTGTAAAAATAGCCTGTCTAAGGTAATATATATTCATATACATAATTAGAAAAGCATTGTAAATAGTTACGCAATTCAGCTTACGCTGCAAAGTAACTATATGTAAACCATCTATCTAAATCTAAATCTAATCCTAAACATCACACGCGTACTTATTAATAATATACAAGATGCTCGACAAAATTCTATTTTTGGACTTTATGTATTCAAGAAAACACTTAACAATCATCTGTTGACTATCTTCAGAAGAATCGACTAGATAATTCTTCTGCCAAATTGCAGAATACTCGTTCTGTAGCCCTGAGTCACTGCGTAGCCATATTTTCAATAGGGAGTTTACGATCGACGACGCGGCGAACGTGAAGACGCATTCTCAATTCCAATGAAAGAGTGAACGCTAGGAAAGCTTATTACTTAACTGCACACAAGGAATTCTTTTAAAAAGGCTGAAAAACAATTAAACTTGAAGAAAACACTGCCGTTTTTCTGCAAGACTGCATTTATCTTACTCCTCTAACGTCGCAACAAAGTTTCACGGCGCCCCGAAGCCGTGGAAAAGCTATGGTTTGGCGTTGTGCTGGTGCTGTGAGATTACAAGTGGGATTCCAAATTTTTCATTTCTTTGATCTCCATGGACACTTTCCTCGTTTACCAAACGCGTCGTCGTGCTAGACGCATCGCAAATCGTAAACTCTCTAGTGGCTACGTGACGACGCAGTGAGTTGAGAAACAATATAGAAATGGTTAGGGGGTTTAGAGTGTGAGTTCCAGGTTCAGTAGAGGTTAGGTTTAGGGTAAGGGTTAAATTTAGGTTTGGGGTTTTTAGCATCGCCACGAAGCCACTGAAAAATATACTATTATGCAATTACGTCATCATTTCTATGTTTGTTTTTATGTAAAACTCATTGCGTAGACACCTAGCCGATTTTTTCGATATGATGCCTTCAAAAATGAACGGAAATTCTACAACCGCTCCGCAACAAGTTCAACTGACGTATCATAAACTACCATGTGTTCTTCATCCGCGTTGACGTCTTTGTTGAAAGATTGTTCAGCATATGACTTGTTCTCGAAACTTGTATCTGAACTTTTTGTCCGACGACATAATTTCCGAAAGCGCAATGTGAAAGCCGAACAAAAGATGTTTCTAACTTCTATGACCCGTTGAAGGCCTATAGTAATTCATTTCACCAGCATTTGTTATAATAGGGACTAACGTCCTTTAGTAAATGACGTTACATCCCCGGGTTAACGTCTGATCTCGCCAATTGGCAACTCAATAATGACGGTCAATTAATTTGCATGTTTTTGTTGAAAAATAGCATTAAAAGAAAGGGAGTTCCGCTGAAAATTGGTGAGGGTGTTTAACCAACTATATAATTTAAAAAATGTATTTAAATAATAACCAAATTTTCCATCTCAGTGGCCTTTTTTAGTGTTTCAAGGTGTTGATTAAATAGCTCTTCTGAACTTGTTAATATAACAAACGCTGAACGTGGTATAATGCTTTTGAAGTTTCTTGATAATTATTTTGATTGAATTTGAAAATGCATTAGACGATGCAATTTATATTTTTAAGGCTGCTTTCCAGTTACGCGTTTGTTTTACGTACGTAAAACGTACAGACAAAAAACGCACGTTTTTCCATCTCCACTTCAGAGTTTTTTTTCACGCGGAAATTGGCGGTAAATTTAAACATGGCGTCCGACGAGGAGTTTGTTTTCTTATTGTGGCTTCGTAAACAACGAAAAAGAAAATACAAAGAGCGTTTCTGGGTAAAGGATTTCCTAAAAAGTCGAAAACATTTGGGCGAATTTCATCGCCTTCTTAAAGAAATGCGGCTAAATGACCACGAGTCATATTTTCAGTATATCCGAATGACTCCAGGACGTTTGGAAGAACATTTATGTCTTGTTGGGCCATATTTGATTAAAAATTCGACAACTCGCCAGCCCATATTTCCTGGCGAGCGCTTGGCTGTTACACTACGATATTTGGCAACAGGTGACTCACAGCAAAGCATAGCTTTTAGCTTTCGTCTTGGGCTTTAGGCTTTCGTCTTGAACAAACATCCGAAGCATTGTGGAAATCGTTGTGCAACTATGTCAAGCAGCATCAACGCGGAATGAATGGCTCAATATTGCATCCGACTTCTGGGAATTGTGGAATTTCCCAATGTGCTGCGGTGCAATAGATGAAAAACATATTGTCATCCAATGTCCCGGTCGTGCTGGTTCTTCGTTTTTTAACTACAAAGGTTTGAAAAATAATAGCCAAATGGTGGCAAGGCTAATCTAAACGTACAATTATTCTTTTATTCCGGTACAAAGTACATGCAAAAACTAACTATTTCCATCTAGTTCTAGAGCACACAAGTAATTGTGCTACCAACCCCTCTCCATCCTTCTTGCAAGCAGATTAAAATAGTTGTACTTTTAATTGAATATTTTTATTTATTTTATTAGGGACACACAGCATAGTTCTATTGGCAGTATGTGATGCCAGATACCTGTTCACCTTAGTGGAAATTGGTAGTTCTGGAAGAAATGCTGATGGAGGTGTTTTTGCAGAATCGGAGTTTGGAAAAGCCCTTGAAAATGAAAACCTACATTTGCCTCCACCTGGTTCCCTCCCTAAAAAACATACAGATCGGTGTCCTTATTTATTCACTGCTGATGATGCTTTTCCTTTGAAAAAATGGTTGATGAAGCCACACCCTGGTAAATTTTTGTCTGAGGAAAAGAAAATATTTAATTATCGTTTATCTCGGGCAAGACGGGTAATCGAAAATGCATTTGGCATTGCTGCAGCTAGATGGAGAGTGCTGAGGAAACCAATTCAAGCATCGGGTAAAAACGTTGCCAGTGTAACTAAAGCTACTTGTGCACAGCATAATTACTTAATGATTGAGGAATCTGGTATTCCAAACCAGTCTAAAAGATATTGCCCAGGTGGATTTATTGATGCAGAAGACAGGTGCGCAAAGTATTACTATTGCTTGAATAAGTATAATAATTTGAAACTGAAATATTGAATTTCATAAAATAAATTATAGATATGGAAGAAACAAGCCAGGAAGTTGGAGGAACCTGACATTGGGTGACACAGGTCTTCTACAAATTCGAAGACAGGGCAGTAATAATTATACCCGTAATGCTAAAGCAGTTCAAGACTTGCTCACAAAATATTTCACCTCACCTGAAGGAGAGATGGCATGGCAATATGCTCATGTGCGAAACCTCGGTCAAAATGAAGAATAAGGACAATATAACAAACTTGTTTTGCAACGTGAAATGAGTTTTATATAATGTGTGAACCATAAATAATTGACTATAATTATTATAATTAATGTCAATATATGTATACAAACTGTACGATAAAATATATACTTTTGAAACTGTAAACAATGTAAGACAATGCTCTTGATGCATATGATCTTTTCTTGGCAGGTTTGTGAGGGGCACTATCTTCTATCATTGATATTTCAGGTAACACTGAATCAGGCACAGCATTTTGATACAGTAAATCAACTTTCAACTGTACATCATTTTCAGGCGGAAGTGCATTATCAACACTTGTGTTTGTTGGACTTGAATGGTTGACCAACACTGGCACTTGAGTTCGCTGGAAATTACTTTCTGCATTCTTTGCCTTCATATTGACATAAAGTTTAAGGAAAGACATAGCATTTAGGAAAGAATAATGGGGTACTTCATCCACCCCAGATCATCTTTTTCCCCTTTAGTGCTCGAACATAATTATCTCGAACATTTTTCCATATTCTATCTTTATACTCCGATGTTATAAAATTGCAAGTGTAGAGGCTGATGAGTTGCATTATTACAAAATTTCAAGAAATTGCAGTACAAAAAATATTGTTAAATTAAAATCTACATCAATAAATGCATGTTACATAACACAATGAAACAAGACAGGGGAGATATAAAATAAGATAGGGGAGCTGTTAGCTGTATGAAGACCATTTTAATATATTGTATATTACTACTTGTGAAACTGGCGTCACACTCACTGTTTACACAATCTGCGACTGCTTGCCAAGCATTTTCTTTGACTGTTTTATTTTCGTAGTTATGTCCTTGGTTTTCCATAGTACAGGATACCATTCTAATGATGCATGATAATTATTGTAGAATCACAGAAAAGATTTGGCTGTAGCTTTTTTCCTAAATCAAAAATCAAGAATCAAACTCCGTCAATCGAAGTGTAATATAATTTTACATCATTGTGTCATATTTCACGACGATTGGACTAGAAATGAGAAAGCCTTAAGCTTTTTTCAAAGAGCGTCGCCAGGGGCGCCGCTAAGGGGGGAGAGTGTGGGGGGTGCTGCACCTCCTCAATGCCTTGCCCGTCGGCACAATAAATCAGTTGTCGGCAAAAAGGATTGTATCAAACCAATAGGCGGTACCTGCTTAGCAATGGCGTACCTAGCAGTCCTGCCATCCCACCCGGCGGGACATAAACTTCCACAAAAATGAGAAAATATTTTAAACGAAACGTGAAAGCGCCGTTTTGCTTATTCTGAATGTATAAATGTTAATTCTCATAATTTTTCAGCGCTTTTATATTCATTAATCTTTTAACTCTTATGCAATTTTGCAGTCTGCCCAGCGCTGCCTATCAACTGAAACCTAGATTACCTAATTTCCACGCATTTACTGCTCACTCACCCTATTCGCGTGCTCGATGTCCTGAGTTCCGCCGATTTTTATACGGAGGAACAATCAATACTGTGTTTTACATGAAGTTCTCTTTTTTGTTTGATAATTAACGCAGTGCATGCCCAGAACGGCCGTTTTCATCAGCAAAGTCGCTATTTTATAAAAGCAGAGGTTTTTAAAATTTAACCCTTCTCACGAAGCTTCTGCGTGAGTACACGGATTTTGACTCTTTCACGTTACGATATATTCATATTTCACTATTTTCATACTATACTTGTGATTTCACTAAGATATATACACAATCACTTCAAGAGAGTGGCGAATCCTGTTGCTATTGAAATTAATTAAGCCGATAGAGTAAATACTTGAAAACCCTTTATCTGTTCGACCAACTGGCAAACAAAATGCTATTAAATGAACAGTCTACTTCGAATTTGACGATTACAAATAAGGGGAGATCATTCATGAAAGTGTGGCATTTCATTACAAAAGCAAAATACTCGTCCACAAAACTTTGTCTAGTGGTATCATTGCGCCCTCAAAATCACCAGCAATGCTGTTTCTGAGGTTCTAGATTTGCAAATTTTCCCAGGAAGAATACCCCCGGACCTCCCCACAATGCTCGCGGCAAGCCGCGAGATCTGCGCCTTTGGCGCGACATTCAGCGGGACCATTATTATGAGCTAGCTACGGCACTGCTGATTTGAGAGTAATAGTAATTCCAAAAAAGCGAAAGTCAGGTCGAAAGTGATAAACACTCCTTCTCGTTGTTTAAGTATTACATAAAATACTGTTTGTTTTGACTGCGCTCAGATCACGCATTCGTGACGCGCTTTTGTCGGCAAAAAGTCCTCTTGCACCCCCGAAAAGAATACTGTTTGTTTCGCCTCTGAGCGTCGCTTTCTAATAATAACAACAACAACAACAACAACAACAACAACAACAACAACAACAACAAAATTAGCTGCGATTGGGGACCAGTCCCTGGTCCAAAGATGCTATGAGTTTTTGCTATATCAGACAACTACATTTCAATAAAACGAAAATTGACAGAACTTAAGCAATGTATGTATGTATGTATGTATGTATGTATGCATTCATTGTTCTTGCGTTCATTGACTCACTATTTTCTTAAATAGTACAGTCTTCTGTTGATTTACGGTCATATTTGCTGTTACCAATTCCAAATTTCTCATGTTTCATTCCGTCCTAACCATTATTATAAACATAGAGCACATAAGGATGTGTCAGAACGTTACACTGAACATAACTTAAGGCGACCCAGAACAGATATCAATGAAAAAAGAAGAAGAAGGTAAATTACACCACAAATAGAAAACTGCTTGCTGCACTTAGAAAGAAAAATGTATCCAGCAAACAAGAAACATATCACACTGGAAATAAAAGTGGAAAACATTCCACTCTCAAGAGTGCTGAATATTTTCGTTTTGGGTGGACGAAATTTCAAAATTGAGGCTAACAACGACACAGACAGTGAAGAGGTTGAAGATCAAACAACAAATCATGACGATGTACCCCAGGGATTTGACCAGAAGACGACCAATTATTACATCTACAAAGTATTACCATACAGGCAGATAGCACATCTGTTTGAGAAACGATAGGGTATATTTTTGGTTAAAAGAACTTCGAGGACGGGATTTGAAGACTTTCGGTCCGAGAAAGCGAGAGGATGTATATAAGGATTTCATTGAGAGGGTATAAACGATTACGATTTTTTGGAAATAGGAAATGGGCCTGATTATCTGAATGGCCATCGTACAATGTGGCACATATTACGGTTAGGACACTACACCAATGTACCACGTCAGTCTAGCATTCTTGAACTCACAACTCTAATACAAAAAGAAGCTTTATGGTTTCATGGTTTTGGAAAGCTCATTCAAATTTATGATGAATTTGACAACGTTCACGAGTCTCTAATGTCGCAATTCAAATTGAAATTCGGTTTTGAGCGAGTACCTTCAGAACTTGATTCATACGACGTTGAGGTGCCAAGAAGGTCTTATATTTCTTCTCTCACCGCTTCAATGATTTCATTTCAAACACCAGCCCCTAATGCAGGACTGCCACGATATTCTTCATCGGATATTACATGAAGTACGAGGATGAAAAAATGCGCTTAATCCGCTAGTCGATGTGCCGCATACACTGAGCTATATATTACCTGGAGAGAGGGCCCGTCAGCAAAAGCGGCGGATTTTTGGTGGCGTAAGCAAAGGTCCT
>JAODVM010250499.1:0-12709 GCA_025400095.1 Phenganax marumi | reverse complement strand
TAAACCAACTATGAAATGCAATTTAAAGTTTGCCGTTTGCGGTTTGCCGTAAAGGGGATGCTAAAGGTCTCTAATGTCCTACACTTACACCAAGAGGTACCTCTGCTTTGGTAAGACTTCTAGTTTGGGGCTTGGTTGCAGAAGCAAAAGAAAAAAGTTATACCCATTTTAAAAATGCGTGAGAAGAGGCAGAGTTCTCTTCAATTAAAGCTCCAAATAACGAGCTCCACCGAAGCAGAGGCAGGTTTTGTAATAGACAGAATTTTCGTATTAAAACGCACTGAGCATTGTCAAATATAGCAAACTGTTTCTACATGGGGCATGTCTAAACGTATGGGCCTGTGTTTACTTCAGATTCTGGTAAAAAGCGCCATAACTGGGATTTTGATTGGTTTATTCTCATCGTTCGCCGTGCTCGTCTTGGCGACAACAAACGTCATAGTTGGCGCTCTGGCCG
This sequence comes from Phenganax marumi, assembly GCA_025400095.1. Classification (NCBI taxonomy): domain Eukaryota; kingdom Metazoa; phylum Cnidaria; class Anthozoa; order Malacalcyonacea; family Clavulariidae; genus Phenganax; species Phenganax marumi. The sequence continues at coordinate 12,252 of JAODVM010250499.1, read as the reverse complement.
CATTGACTATATCGCTGGTCACAGTCTGCGTACTTGGTACAATAACAATGCTTGGCTGGAAGCTTGGTGTGCTCGAGTCTCTGAATCTCACGTTGGTTGTTGGTCTTGCCGTTGACTATGTTGTTCATTTGGCTGAAGGTTATATGCACTTGCACGGCAAGAACAGGCTGGATAAAGTCCATCATACTCTAACCCATGTTGGCATCTCCGTGCTTTCAGGAGCTTGTTCCACTCTCGGCGCTTCAATATTTATGCTCGCCGCCAAGATTATCTTCTTCTTTCAATTTGGTATATTTATGTTCTGCACCATCGGGCTATCCATAATCTTTTCTTTGCTGTTCTTCACCACCATGCTTGCTCTCGTTGGACCGGGAGAGAAGGAGACAGGCTCCATCATGCCTCTTTTCGAGTATTGTCTGGAACACGTCAAAGGCAAAAGGAAGAACAACACCCGATGCAGTCGTTGCCATGGCAAAGGATATGTAGCAATCAATAAAAAGTAATCACTCATTTGCTTGAAAACTTGTTTATATTATTAATTCATGGATTTTGAAAACGTATATCTATTGTATATACAGATTTGAATAGAAATTTATCTGAATTGTTCTTACAATGATCATTGGATTTTAAAGTGAATGTATATATTGTATTATACGACTTCAATTGGAATTTTACTTGATCTTGACAAAATTATGGAATTCGTTATGTACACCGTATTTGATTAAAGTTTCGTTTGAAATGATCATGTCATGCATTTGCATTAGCCCACGTATTATCACCATTATATGGTGAATAGCGAGCTCAAGATCTGATGTCGCGACGTTTGACGACGTGACCGTCATTATAAATGTATCGTGCGTGGAAAACAACATTTACTAAAAGTTATCTTCAAATTTTACTGTTGGCATATCTACTAAACGAGGTGTAGATATTGTATAGTGCAGTTCTAGTTTAAATCGAATGAAATTTGTCTACGAAACAATTTTCTTGAGATGTTTTGATTATAAACCAACATTGAGAGGAGTGGAGGAAATTTCTCTTCCATCCTGTAGTGTTCAGGTGTCAAGGGGTTATAGCTTGTTAACGAAGGATAACGGGGACAGGAGAGGGATGAAGAAAGTAAGATGGCGGGAAGCACGTGTAGAGAGTAAAGAAAGGTATAAATACAATATGTAAGTGTAAAGAAGTACTAAATTGCGATATTTATTACACACTGGAGACAGAAGACGATAAAGAAGGTGAACCAGGAGTTCTTAAGGTTGGTCGACACGATCTTTTTGTTAAATCAGAAAGTAATGATCAGAAAGTAAGATGGTGTGAAGCACGTGTAGAGAGTAAAGAAAGGAATAAATACATAGGTAAGTTTAAAGCAGTACTAAACATCCCTCGCCAACCATTCCTCTCCCTCGTCTTGCCATTCTTTCCCACGCTAAGCTGCATTCATATAATGGCGAGTTATCGGCTTGTTGAATAATATTTATTCATCGCAATGAGGATATGACGGGTGCCACCAACGTAACAAACGGAATTCTGAGACGGGATCAATAATAATCATCTTCCCGTCCCCTTTCCTATACCTGCCATCATGGCGGTAGTTGTGAAACGTCATTTTGATGCAATGAAATCGCATGTTTCGGCTGAGATTCACCGAGATTTCTGTGAGACACTCTCCTGAAACTGATTGTAATGGAATAAAATTCGAAACTGATATTTGAAAAACTATAAAATCTCGTTCATTATTAGCAGTCAAGTAACGTAATCTCTCATGGTCTTCGTAAATCTGCTCAAATTCTTGTCGCTTAAACTTGAAATAGAACTCAAAGTGTTTAGTACGGTTGTGCCACACGTGACAACATCGCAGGCCGAGAAGTTGTGACGTCATGTGTGTGTCACGTGATGTCTGCAAAGTTTGCTGTAGCAAACGGTTGTGAAAATTTTTGTAGGAAATAAACAGTGCTCTAACAACTCTGGATTTATAACCATCCCTGCTTTCAATCCAGTCGGGTTTCAGACGAGCAGGCAAGCTAGCGCCATCTGCGATAAAACGTTCATATAGGCGAGACCAGAAGCCGACTGAACTCACAGCCAAGTGAGAAGCGCGACAAATGCGAGCAAATGTTTGTATTTGTTCCGGTTTTATGTAACAGGCTAAGATGCACCATATGTCCAATGGGTAGCAATTACCAGACTTGGTCCCTGATGCGTTTTGAAGATTTTCAGTTTTACACATTGAAGTGGTTGTATTTGAAGACTTTTTGTGTTCAATCGCACTACTGTCATTGCCGGAATCACCAATATCAACACGATCATACCACAAAGAATCATCGTCAGATGTCACTGCTATATCATCTACATCCTCTAGTGATTTCAACTTGTGCAGTAAACAAACAGATGCTGAAAATTATAAAACATAATACACTGCTGTGTAACTCTTAAGTATGAAATAGTCATGTTATTCACTGTAATAGAACTCGATATATTCATAATTGATTCTCATCCAATGCATTGAAAATTCTTGATCTCCCTGAGCACAAGTATGTTGCGTTTTTGCTGACTCAGCAGAGGCAAGAATCTTGCTGGCATAGTTTGGTACTGTTCTTTTTAATATACTTACAAGTCGATGATGCCATTTTCCTAGAAATCTTCTTCCCCACACCATCTTTACAAGGGGCATTAGCAAAATCATCGAGATACACATCTGTTTAAGGAACATGATTGCATAAAATCAGAAACTGCATACTGCTACACAATATGTACATATTAACATAATATTAGAAAATAATTGGGCCAGTATGTCAAATAATACCTCTGTTTTGCAATTCACCCATTACAGAACCAATCTGGAACGTAGCCAGCCGACATTGCAACTTAGTTTAAATCTTATAGAATTTATATATACCTACAAGTATTTTTTGTAGAGCAAGTCTAATCTTAGCACTAATCTAATCCGTGCGATCGTGATACATTTACAATAAATCCCATAACCAAATCCCCAATATCCTAACTCTAACCCTTCCTAGAGAAGAGTATTGCCATAAAAACGAGAATAATTTACCCACATGCAAATACTAACCATCAACAGAAACTTCGTGCAGTCTTTCAGTTCGTTTTGTTCCTCTTGTGGATTTCCGCCGACTTCTCCTTGACCTCCCACCAAACATTTTGTCTATTGCATCAAGAAACTTCTACCCTAGACCTGACCTGTTCACATAGTTGTTTGACTTGTTCCATAATGTAAAACATTACCACGACTTTACATCTGCACTATACTGACTATACAGTTAATTTATGACTTAAAGTTAAAGACCACAGATTTGTGCTTAAGACCGGATGAGCGAAATGAGCCGTCAGTAAGTCAGTTTCACACTACTTCATGTAAATACTGGTTTGAAGAGTCTTGATGGCACTGACAGTGGTTTAAACAATTGCAAGAAAATTAATCACAGAGCTTACTGATAACAGGGAAATTCCTTTCTGGGGAGATAAATCGATTTCTGTTGTCTGAGAGAAATTTGGTACGATATGTAAACGATCGAAAATTTCAAAAATTTTGTTTTTTGAAATTTGGAAATTTTTCAAATCGCACGATTTGAAATACACGTCAATATTTCGAACAATTTCATAAAAAAGAGAAGTTTTCAAGTCATTAAATATCAAAATAGCTTGCAATTTTTCGTGATAAATCGACTAACATATCCGCGCTTATTTGGCAAATATAGAAAGCTAAGCATTTGTGAATATTGAAAATTTCACTATATTTAAGTAGAGCTAAAGTGCAGGAAGGAAAAGCATAAATAATATTTAGAGAGCTGCAAAGGAAAATTTCTAAGTTATTCTAGGAAAAGCAACTGAGGAACATGATTTTGTAGGTAAATTCTATCCAAATCGCAAGGGTTTCAAATGTTTCACAAGCATTTATGACCTGAAAATCACTTTTTGGTGCGAGGATATCGGTGTTTAATGCCTGCGAAAAATCGCAGACGTTCAGACACAAGATTGGAGAATTTCGAAAAAGTTCACGACAAATTAAGCCAAGAAAGAAATTCAACTAGGCTAGTATTACTGAATTGGTTGCATTTTCACAGTGAATCGTTAACATCAGCCTTTGATTGCTGACGTAGCGAGCGAGCAAGTCAGCAGTTCTAATTCGTGTTGGCAAAGGGGAACTAGGCATGGCTGCATTTCAGGTTTTAACCACCATGCTTAGCGTTTTCTACCATACTGCTTTGCTTCTGGCAGTGTTTCCGTCAAAAATTTGTGGAAATTCTCAACATGAACGAATGTTTATGATGTTTACTCCGCTTCATTACCGTATGGCAGTGAAACTTGGAGAGTGGAAGCATTTTTTTGATTTATGCACATGTTGCCTTCGGCGTCCTTTCAATTCGCCCGAAGCCCGAAGCAAGCAAGCAAGCTAAGGTACGGTTTTGGTCAATTGCTCATTTTTGAGCTATAGTTTTACTTGAATCAAATACGTGATGAAGAAGCTATTTCAACACGGTGCTTAACATTGTGTTACTTATGCTTTCGATTGGCAAATTTTGCAAAACGAATACTGCAAAACGATCAAACAGGTGTTAGCAATTAAAACTTGCAAAGTATTCTAAACTTTTACTTTGTCTTTTAAAAAGGTATTCGTATGTCAGACTGTGGACTAGATTAACTTAGCCTTAATCGAATATTTTCGTATGACTCCGTCCTTATTCTCTCAATCTCATACTAGCTGTCTCATATGGGTATTTATTTCTCGTGTGCACACGTTACAACTCAATCTGTTGGTGTGTTGCACGCTTCACTGCTATATATGAATCTCATTTACTCACTAAAAACTGAATAAATTTAAATATATCTACTTTAATAAAAGCTCTCTAGTAACCTTAAATATGAAGCTTCGTCATCTATCTTGCGTAAATCATTTGACTTTTGTCCTGTTAATGGGCCTTCTCAAACATATATGTTGTTTGATAAGTTTGCCGTTTAGTGTCAGTGCATGCATAAACCAAAGATGCCTAGACAACTAAGTTTTAGATTCATTCAGACAACAGCAATTGAAAGTAAATTACAAAGAGTTCGGTGTCCACCAGAAGTCATCAAATCAAAGCAGTTCATTCTTGCTACAAATGTAGAATGAAAGTTATTTCTGTGTTGGACAAAAAAAATTACACATTGCAGTGTAGCAAGTGTGGTTTGGTGTAGAAGCAGAATCGTTGCAAATATTATTTTGAATGGGGGGGACGACAAAGAAATTTCCTTTAGGGACCGGTCATAAAGTATTTACTAGAGGGGGGTGGAGGATAAATTCTATTTTAAGTACATATTCTCATACCCTCCAAAGACGTATGGAAAATCTTCGTAACCTCCTGCAATGTTAATGAAAAAATTTCAACCCCCCCTTAATTCTATTTCAACATGTTCATCTATATTTGAAATTCGCCAGTTGGTTGTGATTTTCCCACTTCTTGTAGTGGTAAACATATCTTCCACATTGCTCGAAACTTTATATTATATTTGGAGAGGAGTGCATTTCATATTCAACAATAATTAAACAAGTGAAACTTGCTCCAGACTTTGTATTATATTTGGATGCTATCAAGAGCTAATTTTTCATACCCCTCCTTGGTAGAGATAATTTATTTTGTTACCCCCCTAGAAGTTCTAATTATTTACGTACTCCCCCTGAAAAATCTTCCACATCCCCTAGTAAATACTTTACGACCGGTCCCTTATACTATTCAACGACAAATTGGAGGAATAATACAGGTAGTTTTCAATCAACAAAGTCGTGCATGAAGAGGTTTCAAGAATGTGATGAGGATGAAATCATGACCATGCTACTGACAGTTGCTACAACAATCGCATACAAAATCAGAAGAATACCGCTATCGGACGAGATTAAAAATGAATAGTGACAACTTCGAACTTGTGAAAGTGAGTGATTTTTCTGAACTTGAACAGTATTTAGCAAATAAGTCCTTCGTGGCTTATAGGTATACTTTTGTAAAACTATAGCGTTGAGAGACTTCTCTGAACTTCAAAATATTGAGCAACACTTGCTTGTGCTCTTAAAACAGTGTTATTAAAGTGACCTTCTGGTCTTTAAAAACTACCGTGTGGCATGAAATTTTGTCGTGTACCTTTTGAGATTACTCAGCTGGTCTAAAACATCGAGTAAATTTTAGTGTTGCAACGTTTTGCGCACATGACCTTGGTGGTCGCATTAGTTTTGTCAACAGTTAAGAATTGAATAATATTTTTGTCATACCCCTTTATAAAACAAATTATTCCTTAAGTTGAATTTCTTTAAGTTAGGGGGTGGGGGTAAAGGGTTACGGAAAGAATTAAGAATAGAATTAGGGATATAGTTAGCTTCAAAATTTCGTTTAACATCAACGTCAGAGGTGGCCTTATGGGAAGAAGTGGTATTAACCAACAAGACCAAGTCAGCGATAGGTATTCTAGTTGCTAGCTATAGAAGGCCGAGGATTCACAGATAATGAAAAAATAAAATCTAGGGTGCAACAAAGCAAAAATTTTAAACAACTTTTAGGAAAACAGCAAAGGGTCTCTTAGAGTCAAATTCTGTTGAATCGTAAAATTTCCGAATTTTTTGAAACAGCTTTTTACTACATGAAAACGACTTTTTGCGCAAATTTATCGCTTGCTAATGTCTGAGAGAATTCTCTAGACTGTTTGGCGCCAGACTCGAAATGTCGAAATGCTGCGTACTTTTTTTGTCCAACTCCCCCGTAACATTTGCGCGGTGTTAATTAGCCACTTCAATAAATGCAAATGAACTGGAAACGAGTTTTAAAAAGTGAAAAGAGTAAGAAATAAACCCCTTTCTAGTCGAAAAAGCAGCTTAAGATTAATAAGTGTACAAAGTTTGAACACATGATTTGGATCGATATATTATAAATGACAAGCTTCTAGAATTTGTGACATTAGTATAATTTATTATTATTTGGGGGGGACGCGCGTCCCCCAAACAATACCAATTTATACTAATTCTGGAAATTCTGTAAGCTTACTATTCACAATATATCTATCCAAATGTGGTCAAACTTTGCTCTCCTACTGATTTTGAGCTGCTCTTTCGACTAGAAAGGTTTATTTCTTACTCTATCCACTTTTTAAAACTCGTTTCCAGTGCATTTGCAGAATATCAAGCCGTACAACACGTGTTGAATAACATTTTCGGAAAAACAGAGGGACTATACTTATGCAGTTTTCTTGCTATTTATACAAATGTGGAAAAATTCCTCCAAAGACCCCCGGAAAGTCTACACTGTCCATGGATTTATGTATCTATGGCTCTTTCGAATTTTCGCCTCAGTAGAAACAAATGGAAACTTAGCACTAAATTGTTATTATTTTATTCAATTATTCAAATACAAAATGGCATAAAAAATGTTAGCGAAAAGTCTTGCGAGTGAAAAGTATTTATATGCTACGCACAAAGTATTGCAAAGGTTGGAGTACAAATATAATGTTAAAAACTGTGCGTAGATTGAAAGTAGCTGAATAACATCTCACGATTAATTATCTTTATGATAAGCTTGGTTTCCATATGGTGGTAACTGACTCAAGGAAAGAGTTGTATAAATAAAGCGTGGTAATTTCTTATCAATAAGCCTAATATTCACCTTGGTAATCGTTTGCTTGATGGCGACTTTAACTTTATGAAAATTACGACCATATGAAAACTAGGCTTCAAATCTTATGTTGCTCTAGTATAGTTCTAGCGTGGTTCAATATATATATATAAATATAGAAGATATTAATGTTCATAGTCGTAGTACTTCCTCATTGCTCCGCGTTCCTCGTACTTGGGAACCGTAATGGCGCTCACTCTTCCCATCGATATTTCATCTTCTTCTGGCATGTATTTTCTACCTTGAGTTATTCTAAAGAGGCAAAATATACAATACTCAAATATTTTATTATTACACCAGGAAATGTTAGACCCCTTACTGAACGATGATTTACGCGCTTCTCCTTTTTTTCTACAAAGAGACGTTACAAAAGGCGTATTTTGTATAGAACGCTTACATAAGGTGACGAAACCTGAAAATTAGGACGATAAACACGGATTTATAATCGTTTGAAAATCGTTAGATCATTGCACTGAGAAAATGAAGTTAAGTCATGTCAACATTTCTGCTAGCGAAACAAAAACAACAGTAGGCAAATAAGCAAAATATGTATACATACACTGTGTATGTACACACATATAGGTAATCATTGTATAGATAAACCACGAGATAGGTATAGGTACAAACAAACAAACACAAGAGTAAACAAATCAAATTAATTGCACAACAAGCAAACAGAGACAAAAATCACAAACGCGAGTTGTTTTCAAACTTGATTGGTTACTTACGTTCGACATAAAGCAATTAGAATGATGAAAGTTGCAAGGAAGCAAATGATGAGGTATATAAGAACAGCAGCCATGAGCCATTTGATCATATTCGCGTCTTCGTCGTCCACTAAAAACAACAAAAAATACATGTAAAAAAGTTTCTTTTTTAAGCAAACGTTTGTAATCATTCAAGCTTAAATGAGAGTTGGTGGAAGTTTTTGTGCAATTTAATAAAGCCTGCAAGCCGATGTCCAATTAAATAATCAATCCTTATCATTGTCTATCGATAGCAAAAATATTTTGATGATTTTTTGCGTGGTGGTGGAAATATTAGCACTTTCTTTTTCAACCTAATTGTCTTATGCAAATGATTTAGCATCTTTGCTTGAACTGTTGAGCATTTACAATATGTCAGCCAAATAAAACTTGACGGACGAACATAGTTGCCTGGGTTTGATATCAACAGCGGCAAATATTGCAAAAGAAAACGATAGAAAAATTGTAGCATATCAATGTTACAATAACCCATACGCGAAATATTTTTTGTACCATAACGCTAAAAGAACTCGCTTTTGGCCTGGTTTTCACTTGCGACGTAAGCATAAGCATAAGGCAAGACAAAAAGGCAATATAAAGAAATGTATTGAAATGTGCAACATAAGCATCAACATAAGCATCACAGGAAAAGGCTTCTTTTCGTTTCTGGCTTATGCTTGCGTTGCCAGTAAAAACCAAGCTTGTAACATGCAACATTAAAAAGTAGATCTATATAGCTTGCGTGCACCTCAATACTTGCAAGGGAGTTGCGGGTAAGTTGGTTTTGCACGCGGGCTATAGCTGAACGCTAAAACTCGTACGAGTAATTCTTCTTTGACAAGAAGCCTCGTTTAAAAACAAGTCAAGCAAGCTATGCAGCAATGTAATTAATTTGCGTATATGTGTACGACCATCAAGGAAAACTTGTTCGTTGTACACATGAGCTATTGAAGATTTAAAGGCAAACTTGTCAAGGAAAATTCCCCGTCTGTACGGAGCATTGTTGTAAGATAGCATGCAAATAACGTTTCTACTATACTGGATTAACATACCGAAGAAATTTGGTGGGTGAACAACAATTGCTGTAAAGGAAGAAAAAAGATATTAGAAAACTATCTAGAGACTTCAGGGAGAGTGCAAAGTTTCTGGATCTTTGTACAAGATTACCTGCTACACTCTGTTAAATCCCAGCTATTAAGTATTACTTATGCATGTGAGTCTATGTCTGTAGTGTACTTATTCACCACTGCAGCACACTGCAGCACACTGCACCACACCCGACCATGCCACTATGCGCACCAAACCTCACTGCACACTCTACCACAATAAGTATATTATACTACGCTGTGTTATAGACTGCAATGGCGTCATCGCGATCTATAATGGTAAGCTATATACTTCTGAAATGGATTGTAGAGGCTTACAGCTGTGGCGGTCGGCGGTGTTGCACTATATACATCGCGCATGGGGCATGCAGTGTATAGGCTCTGTTAAAGCTCATTGTAACCACTACGCATTTTATTGCAGACTTTAGCGGCGTACAGAAGTTTAACCAAATAGTAACGATTATCTGCCAAGTTGATAACATGGCATCCACTAATCGGTGTAGTTTTTAGTTCGCCAATAGTAATTAACAGTGAAAAGAATTTTCTCATTACTGGACGCAAGCGAGGAACTAACATTGAAATGTTGTTACTGTACATCGCATCCAGAAATCGCAACAAATCATGTTTCATGCATATGATCATAAAGTTTCATCTAACCGATCACATGCTAGCATTGATCAGTGATAATAACTAGATGTATAATCGAAGCACTCCCTTTTAGTACCCATGCCCTGGCTAAAATATGGCGTGGGTGTTGTTTTTTATTGTTGAATATTTGTGGATGACAGCATCTAAATTGTTTCATCACTTGTATTTTTCGCGTTTTTCAATATTTTACAACGAAAGTTTCCAATTTTACTAATTTTAAGAAACTTTTTAAGTTGCAGTGGTATTGCAATGGATAGTGTTTTCTTGTCAACCTAAAAATTTAAACTATAGCTGGAATCAGCCATCACATGCTAGCCAATATACACTGTACAACCTGTAAGGCGGGTTTCCAAAAAAGCCAGGCTCAAAGCAAATGCAACGGTTACGAACAAGATCTCCAAGAAGAACTTGAAAAGTAAATTAAAAAGCAATGTGTATACCTTGACAATTTGGTGGAGTTCCTGTGTAACCAGTGTCACATTGACAGGAGTATGTTCCGACTGCATTCTGGCACGTCGCACCAGTGCCACAATCTTGAACGTGAATACTTGGAGCAGGATCACATTCATTGTAGTCTATAAAAAATATTTGAATTGAATAAAAAGAATCTATATCGATCGAAACCTTTGTGCAGCCTCCACCATTTCATAACTCCTCCTCCATAGGCCTTTCGGTACCGGCACAGTATAAGGAACGACAGCAGTCCTACTTTCATCGGAATCTTTGAAGTTTTTGTCCTCATCCATGTCGCATTACGCATGTATCGCAGTCAGTAAACTACATACTCTGGCCAATAAGCACGCTGAACTAGCTGTTGGTAGCCAATAAACTGCATATTTTTGCATGAAAATACGAGGACTCGTTGCATCTCTAAGTGCATATACTCTCATTCCATATACTTGGTGCCGGCATATGCGGGCAGGAGTAAAATGCGGGGGGGGTGACGTTTCAGAACCGGAGAAGAGCGGCCCACCCTTAAAATTCCCGCCCGCCTTTAAACCCTGCGGAGGAGATAGATGAAGCATGTACCGGTAAGCAAGCTCATTTTCCACTTCAACCGTATTGGATCGAGACGTAGAGTACTTTTTCTTTTCAAAGGCTTTAAGTTTGGTTCCCAAACAAAGAACATCGCTACATTTGCTGCGATAAGAAAGAAGTGGAAAATGGGCTTTAAGACAAACCCTAAAGGCTCTTTTCTACTAAAACCAAGTCGCAAGCACCTTGCGAGTGTGTGCATCTCATTAAAACAAACTGTCGAGCATTTTGGATTGGATAAAATGCTCCCAGCGAGCTTGCGATTTGGCTTCGGCGGTGAGTGAAAAAGAGCCTCAACATCATCAACGTTCTAACAAGCAATGCCTATTCGACTTCAATGCCAGAGATAAACTGCAATGGAGTTTCTTCTTCATTGCTCACCAACAACGGACCCAGAAAACGCCATATGCGTATTTAAACTCAGTATGCTCTTGCAAAGAAAATGAGTACTTTAGTACCTGTATAATTAACAGCATTCTCTCTAGTTCCTTGCAATTGGAAATTTCCAAGGAAAATTCCACCATTAGTGACATTTAGTTGAGAACGAAGTGCAGACTGAGCAGACTCAGCAGTAACGCCGCTACTAGGATTAAACGCCGTTACGAAGTTGACAACCACCGATCCTGAGCTGTTGGTAGAAACAATAACTGTGTTGAAAATTAAAAAGCATGAGTGGCGCATTGGAAGCTTTCATATCCGATGGAAAATAGGCTTGAGAAAAGTAATGCTTCTATCAAACCTTAAAACTCCACAAAACGATGTTCGGTCTGTCAGAGTTGATTCAAACGTTGCTAATTAAGGACGTCGACGAATATTTTCGCAAATAATTGTAGTTAAATATCCTTGCGAAACATTAGTGAAGATCTTGTATACATGTGATGCAAATAGTACTGTAGGCCGCATGGACAAAATAAAGACTTTGGTACGCTAGTATTTACATGAATATCGCGAAATGTGTGCTGTTGCATGCTGTTCCAAAAAACCTGATTAAAAATAGGCACTGAGACAGTGCGTAAGGATTTGCGATTTAAGACAGAAATTTTAAGAAATCATGTTTTTGCAAAA
>JAODVM010250388.1:0-12709 GCA_025400095.1 Phenganax marumi | reverse complement strand
ATGAATACCATGTGAAACAAGATTGCTGAGGGTATTTTCTATTTAAAATATTCAAATAATCCCAAGAGCAAAAGAGGCCAAAAAGTAGCTAAATGGCCAAATTTTTTCTTTGAGGCCAAACAAGACAAAAAAGGCCAAAATCGAGTTATTTGGCCTCAAAAAGGCCAATATACCAACCCTGGTTCGCAGTAAAGTTGATCCAAAAAGTTGCGAGCCCAAGCTGTCTGTGCTAATCATTACATCGTGACCAATCGGCACAAAGCACGTGCAAACCCGGAAGTTTTTGTGACGGAAATCCCGGAACTATGTCCCTGTGACTAAGCTATTTCTTAGAATGCAAAGCGAATTAGCGGAAGAATCGCATATTTGAGCAAAGGGAAGCGAAGTATAAAGCCACCAGGAAAAATGCAGGTCATGAGACAGCACACTGACATTGCCGGTAGCATGCCAGTGCTGCAACAGCGAAGAAACTTGCTTTACGATTCGTTTTAAAACGGATTATAACGGCGCTTGTGGTAGCAACATTTATATGGGCAGATTTTGGGATAATAGCTCGCTTTTTAAAGTTTTAGCTTAGGATTTCAGTACAAATTTAGTTGGCAAAATGACGCGTCAGCGAAACAAGTTAAATCTTGGGGACAGCTTAAAAGTAGCCAAAGCTTTTTGGCGTTTTATAAAAGACACTGAACAATATTTGGACACCAGGACAAAACTTCGAAATTTATATAAATCCGAGTTTCTGCAAACGCTGGATAATCCATTGCAAAAGAATGTACAATTTTCTACTATATTGTGGTGTTTTCGAAGCAAAGGAATGCGAGTTATAGAAGTTAAACCTGTCCATGAGCGAGAGAATATTGTTTATCGAAAAAGGCGAAGGGTTGCTGTGGATCAGTCGTACGTTTTGGGAAGATCTACTCAGAAATCACAGGATTGTCAGGGAAGGAATTTTGACAGCGATTTTGATGATTTAAAGAAAAGCATAGTCACTCTAAAGTATGTATTGATGCATTCTTTCATGTTTAATAGGGACCTTAAGCATGCAAGACGGCATTGCGACGACGACGGTTATCAACACAACGAGTAATTGAAAAGAAATTAATATTTAAAGACTTATGGCAGCTTTAGACGTCGTCCACGCTCTGTTTGCAACTGCAAATCTTAGGTTTTCACGTCTTGAGTACGACGACTGCACTTCAAGACGCGACAAGTGCTACTTTAAATTGGGCTCAGTAGACTTCCTTGCAAACACTAAAACCAATGTTTCAACTTCTTATACTGTATTAATTCCATACGATTGATAATATACGACAACTTCTTTTACTAGCATTTATTTGAAGGCGTTTGTTTTGGCCGTCGTCGTCGTCCTACATGCTTAAGCTCGCTAATATATTCGTCAGAGGGAGGTCTTTCACCTGTTGAGGTGCAATTTCGGCTGGTACACCATTCTTGATTGATGCCCTTGAATCGACCTTTGTTGCTTAATGGTTAACAAAACTAGACTTTTATGACTTCTCAAGAAACTAGGCTTCTTGAGACTTCTTTTAACCGGTCAAGACACAACGAACCCCAGGGCACTTGTTGCTGCACTTATCTGCTTTAGTCTAAGTTGCACCACAGTGCTTCTGGTCAATGACAAACTCTTGTGTCTTGATTGAACTACAAGATCTTGAGATAACCCTTTATGACACAATGTCTGTCACCTCTGAATTTGGCTGTATACCAGTATCCCATGATCTTGAAATGTCATTTGGGGTACCACTAAATTAATTTGCATGTATCTTGAAATTTGCTTGTATTTCACTGAAATGCCAAATAGTTTTGCACTTCAAGGTGAAACTCTTGCCAGTTAATAGGTTCAGGCCAAGTTTACTCTACTAAGACAAAAGGTTTAATGTGTTTAGCAAAACTAAACAGTGTTTCTATCTATAGTTGTTTCTACATATTTTTATAGCCGAAAGAACCTAGCTGCCAACAAGCATGGCATAACAATACGACCAAAGCCGGACACGAATGGTATTGTCCAAATGGATGTAAATTGCAAGATCCTGCAACTAACAGTTATGAACAAGCTGGACACAGAAGTCATGCTTAGATGTTCGGTCCTAGGGGCACTTGGTCCATTCAAAGTCGACAACAATATTCATCGGATTGTTAGTGAAAACAAGACCGTTCAGTTAGCTGGCAGAGGAAGTATTGATGTTACAGTGACACTAGCAAGTACAGTAAATCCTGGAAAATATTCTGTGACTGTAGCTTTCCTTTTCAATCGAGAGAGTAAGGATGAACCAGGGAAAACAGAGCAGTTTCATATAGTAAAGTACATAAAAGTTGAAGTCGATGATGATGTTGTTCAGCGATTGCAACCAACAATTCCGTATGTACGTCCAAAGCCTGTTACCATAGTGAATGATCCGTACGTTGAGACCGAGCCTGGTGAACGACCATTTGTGTAAGTCTTACCATTGCATTTAGTCACTGCTGTGTCTAACATAGACTATTTTATTCCTGATGAGTATTGCTGTGCAAACTCCATGTTTTTCATCTCCGGCTAGGCATTGATCGATTGTGCTCGTTAAATGCTAAGGCGTTGCCATTTAAAATGGCAAAAGTTGCTGGTAGAATGCCAAAAGTTGCTAAAAATTTGCCTAAAATACAAAAAGTTGGTAGCTAAATTTCAAGTATTGCTCCTATTTCTTACCCAAAATTCATGATATTTCCATTTGTACTTAATTAAAAGCTTCTATATATTGCAAAATTATACCCATAAAATATCTTGTATAAACATACTTTATTAAATCTAGCAAATGCAGCCTACTGTAATAACCAAGACTTTAAAGATCAGCAACCTGGAAAGTGTGAAACAAAACCTACTACGTAGCTGCTATAGGTATAGCTGAATGCAACATAACTGCAGAAGTTGTATGATGGCAAGTAATATCTACAAAACAGTATTAATTTAACATTGTAAACAAAATGATAAAATCAATCGTGTTATTTGTTTTAATAAACCGGGTGTAGTCAATGCAGTTAAGTATTACACAATTAGCACAATTAAGTATTACACAATGAAGTAATATATGATTATTACACAATACAATGAAGTAACACTACATCAGGAAATTGTGTAGATTGGTAAAAATTATATCTAAGTGTTATCCAATTTCCCATTTTTCGCTAAAATTTGTGAAAAAGTTGCTCAGAAACTCAAATATTGCTCGACGATGCTAGAAATTAAAAAGTTGTGCCAAAAGCCAAAAAGTTGCTGAAAGTTGCCAAGCACAATCAGTCAATGCCTTAGCTCCAGCCAAAAAAACTCTGGCTCCGGGAAAGCAAACTCCATCTCTGGCAGAAAATTTCCTGCTCCAGCAAATTCGTGAAAATTTGAAGTTTTATGAAAATTTGTCGTTTCAAAGTGGAAATACTAATTTTGTCTTAATTTAATTTTGTTTGATAATAATCATGTGTTGTTCTGACTATTTTTTGTCAGACATTTGTCAAATTTAGTCGGATGTTTACCAAAGTCCTACAGTAATTTGTGCACAGCACAATAGGTGCTGCCAGAGTTTTGCCAGAGCTGAACAAACTCTGGCTCCAGCTCCGGTAAAATAGACTAAAACTCCGGCTCTGGCTCTGGTGCACAGCGCTACTGATGAGGGAATACCTGATTCTTAAGAGATGAAATTATTGTGGGATGTGCACCTGGCCTTGGCCAAGTAGGGTGTATGGATGTATAATCTATCCAGTGCCAGACCTTATGTTGGTTATTTAGGGGGAGAGTTTGCATCTTAACTGTTAACAAAACTTTCAGGCATTTTACTCTGTTTCATGCCTGGTGAGTTTAGTCGTGAGGGTATACTATTGACACTTAATTAGTGGATTAAGAATGCTTTATGCGTTTCTTTTGTGCAGGACTCAGTCAAACTACAAAGTATTTTTGAATTCATATCTTATACCTGGCCACTTGCGTAGTCAGATGAACACTGGAAAACTGCAGCCAGTCTTTGCAGATTGTGATGGAATCCAGAGTTACTCTCCTGATAATTATACTTCCAAGTTCTCCAGGCTACTGCATGTAGAAGAACACCAAATGGAAGTTGACATAGCGAAATATCAAATGGAGAATGCGAAACTCGAAAAACGGAATGAATATTTAATTCTGAAAGTACCTGGGCTCGCTGAGAATCGCCCGTCATTAGTGCGTGGTGATCGTTTATTCGTGAAGAAGTTGGCAGCCAATGGTAAACCAGAAAATCCGAGAAAGAGATACGAAGGATTTGTTCATCATGTTGAACTTAATCAAGTTTGTTTGAAGTTCAGTTCTTCGTAAGTATTCACTTGAGTTTGTTCAAGTGTTCAATTGAATTGTTTTGTGGTCAATTTCAAGTCGCTTTTCAACAAAATGTTCGGAACTTCGTTTCGAAGTTCGCTAATTCGTTGTGAAGTTCAAATTTTCGTAATGAGATTCAGAAACAGGTTTGTAGACTAAGAGCCTCCACAGACAAGCGGTTTTGTTGTCGACAACTATTTGTTGTTGATTACTAAAAGTTGTCGACAAGTAAATATTGTAGTCTGTGAAGTTAGTCGTCGACAACTAAATATTCGATTTTTAGTTCTCGACAACGAACGAGTTTCCCATTTTTCGAGGGAAACTCGTTACTTATCGATAGCAACTTGTGAGCGACAGGATAAACTTTCACGTGTGTGGAATGCTACAAATTGCTCTAAATAGTTGTCGGAAACTTTTAGTAATTGACAACAAATAGTTGTCGGCAACAAAACCGCTCGTCTGTGGAGGCTCTAAGCATTTTTTGGCTGCTCTTGCTTTAGTAGCCAGTCAGTAGCTTTGTTTACAAACTTGCGTCTGAATTTTATTGTGAGCTTTTGAACTTCACAACGAATTTGCGAACGTCGGAGCAAAGTTCGGAAAATTTTGTTGAAAAGTGGCTTGAAATCGAGAATAACCTGTATTGCTATACATTTGCCTTCAAACTTTAGCATTTTTCTAAAGAGGCTATTAAGTCAAAATAGAAAAAAAAATTTCAAGGTAGCTGCAACAATTGAAAGTACTTTAAAAATGTTCTGAAATTCTTAGACTTAACATTTCGTTTTACTATTGCTATTCAATTAAGCATGTTTAATTTTTTTGGAAACTTAATTTCTTGTTAATTCCCAACATTGTTTCTTTATTAATTGCTCACAGAAACATGAAGAGTTTTTGTTTTGCTGCTCAAAATGAATCGATCGAATATCATTTTTATGCAGATTTCATCGAAATTTTATTGCGAATTCATCATATCAAGTTGAGTTCAAGTTTAGTCGGACTACCTTGCAACTGATGCACCGTGCTATTGAAAATGTGGCACCATTTTTACATCTCATACCTTATGATGGTCAAGCGTACCCTGATGATAGTGGCACACGGATTGCAAGTCCTATCAGGTCAGTGCTGAACTGTCATTTATTTCATTTCATTATAGTGTTGTACTTCACTTTATTTCATTGCATTTCGTTTCTTTTTTCCTATTTTTTTCATGTATTTGATATAGTTTTATACATTTTATTTTAATTTATTTTCTTGCATTTTATTTTATGTTATTTTTTATTGTGATGAGTGGCGAAAATTCAAGCGAGTCGCTCATTCATAGTGTAAATTTTCCGCGGGGCGGGGTGTACACGATTTATGTTTGTAGTGATTTAGTACTTACGCAGTGCCTTCAAGATTATTTAGGCAATTTGACATTATGTTCTTTGGTCTTTTGATGACATATGGTCTTTTACCAGCTTCACTAAAATTACGAGAAATCGTTTTCGTAGTTGTATATGTATCTAACATTCGCTTTTCGTGTTATGTAAAGGTATTTACCCCGGAACACCCGATTCTTTCGTTAACAACACAAATACACATGTGCTAGACTACTAGTTAGTTGTAATGGCGGAAGGTATAGGAATGAGTAAAGGCCATTTTCCACTACGGCCGCTTTGCCCACGCGATGAGAAGTTCAATTTGAGAGCTTATGCGAGGATGCTATTAGATTGTCAAACAAGTTTAAATTTTGTTTCTGAGCACTAATATCAAACGAATTACTGGTCAATGAAGCGAATATTCGCAGCTAAAGTCAAGTACATTCTAGGCAATCGGCGATCAAGTTTCGTGAATGTATAAAGCTGCAGACTTGCGTTGTAGCTAATAAGTAGAGAACACAATCATCAAAAAATTCGCATTTACAAAGCAACGGTATAGTGCTGCTATGCATATATTACTGAGATCTGTTCTAATGATTATAAATTGTACAGTCTTGCCGTTCAAAGTCGCAAGTTCTTGGCATTTCTTGCTATCCTGATTTATTGGTTGCGACATTAGAAAATGTAACTACAGGATAAAACAAACAACACATGCGGAACGACATCCAACTAGAGTAATGATGATAATTTGCGCTGCACAATTGGCGAAGCATTGGCAAAGCATCTATAAACGACTGAATGTGCTTTAAAAACTGTGCATATTGCATGTAAGTGCGGAAACTGCAATGTAGTCTTTAAACTACCCTATGTATTTTGATACTGCGCAATTATGCCGTAAATCAAGCCATGCATGTCATAAATTCTAAATGCGGAATGAAGTTAAAACAACCATGTCGTATTTCTCGAACCGTAACTTGTACGGTCTGGTATGAACCAATCATGTTGTGTATTGTCGACATATTTCGGCTCAAAGAGTGTTCAAACACTTCTGAAAATTAAATTCAGTGCGGTACTTTCTAAAATTAAACACTTCAACATTCAAAGCCACTGGCCAGCTATGAACCAATCTTGCAAAGCTTTTCCTTCTACGTGTTTATCAGCGTTTCCTTTTGAAACTACGCACTATCCTTGGGCCCCTAGTTTGTTTTTTTTATTTTATCGAAATTCGTTTCATTTTGTTTAATTTTTGGTTTGGTTTGGTTTCATTTTATTTGCTTTTATTTTGTTTTTTTTTATTTTGTAACTTTGCCAGAAAAAGTAGGTAGCTACATATGTAGAAAATAATAAAAATTAACAAATATTTTGCGATGTTGAAGTGACTGCATGTAGTTACTCTTAAATTTTGTGCATGAAAAGGAAAAACTTGTACATTTTGAGAAATTAAAAGAATAACAAGATACAGAATATCACCAACTAAAAACGAACACTAGACGATTTAAAACACGATCCCGAGGTTTATCCGCGATGGCGAAACCAGTGCTTTCTTCCAATGAAGGTACACAATAGAATAAAGTAGAATAGAAGCAGCCTGCATGGCCTTTTTTCCTCGATGTATTGCTGCTTTTTCTACACGGCGTCGCCTAACCTTGAACTCATCTATTAGAACTAATGGAGAGTTTAAAATCGAGTTTAAAATCGCGTTCCAAAGCGATAGTGGTTGACACTTAATTCATCAAAACGAACAAACTCTGGCTAATAGATAAAGGCCCGTTTCAAACGTCGCACTACTGCCGTGTCGGATGCATTAAAAAACTGCGCAATAATGAGGGTGATAATGAGTAGCGCGATAATGAGGAGCTGAAACTCCTCATTATCAATTGTTTTTAATGCATTCGACACGGCAGTAGTGCGACGTTTGAAACGGGCTAAAGTCTTGCGAATAAACCAATATGAAGTGTATTTCAACGATAAGTTTCCCTAAACTCTCTGTAATCGTTTACATGGCGATAATTCGGATTTGAAAGTTTATTGGAACAATATGGCAATTTTGTAACGAACATATATGCCCTGGCATTAAACCTGGAAATGTAATAAACAAGCCAGTTTAGGTTTTTGTTTTGGTAAGCATTCAAGACAAGTTCAAAGCGACTTCTACGTATAGTAATTGACTTTGAAACAAGCACGACTTTGTTAGTCATCAATTCAAACACGTGTATGTGCCGTGTAATTTTTGATAGCACAGTGCGTGCGCATTCCTGTTGTTGGTACCACGAGTCCGATTGAATTTCCGTACTATGGTAGCGAGGTTGCATTGGGTATTTGCAGTGCATTTATGCGTTTTTAGTAAGAAAACAGAATTAAATAAGGCTTTTCAGACTAGGGCCCTTTTTACACGGAACCGGTTTGCCACAGTTACGAAGTTAAAGTTCAACCATTTACAGACGATTTAGCGCTTAAAACATTAATGACATAACAGAATTAAACAAAAACAATAAGTCTAGGAAGTTTCAAAGGTAAACACTGCCGCAATTGTGGAGTTCAATGCTCTGATTTTACCAAACCGGTCCTGTGTGAAGGGGCCTAGACGGCTTATTTAATGAGGTTATATTATAACCAAAGTTAGTAGATCGATAACCATGCGTGATGCGGAGGTTAGGTGTCACGATCTGTCACTCAAGAGGTGCGCCTCGCTACACGTACTTCTCGCGCTAACACATTCATTGATTGCTAAGCACGCAAAGTGTAACAAGCTCGCTTGAACGCTAAATTCCCAGGCTTTTTTACCACCAATTCTATTGCTGTGATAGCTAGATGCAAGCTGCCCGAGTGTGGTTGGCAGTTCAAGATACCATTTGCATGAATCTTTCCTTAATCCAAGTACCACCACTAGTTTCCAGGTCTCTATGACACCTAGTTCCCAGGCCACCTCAGACAATAGCTTGCACCTAACCTTCCAAACTGGTAAGTGGTCACCTGGGGTCGGCCAGGTTATCCAGGTGAGCAGAGATATTAATCTGTGTTAACGATATAGCTATTCTCTAATTTGCAGTTGTTTCGAGCGGAAAATAGAGGAAAATGAGGAACAGAAACAGGCTGTGGAGAAAATTCTGGCCGGAACATCAAGACCTTATCCATATCTTGTGTTTGGTCCACCAGGAACTGGTAAAACCGTCACTGTGGTCGAAGCTATCAAACAAGTAATACAGATTTTGTATTTTCCGCATTAAGCGAAATCGGGGAAGCGAACGCCTGAGAAAGACTTCGTCTTTCAGGTTTTAGTGTGCTTCGAGCGTTCGGGTTACTTCGGGGTTTTTCTCAGTGAAAATCGTCTTAGCTATAAGACCGTAGGTAAAGTTGCGATCCACGACTTTCGAACTGCAGAGGGCAGCTTGTAGTTAAAACGTCACTCTTTGGTACGTGCGTTTATTCATGTCTACTCTCAGGGGTATATACGCGCATTTCAAGCATTTGTTAGAGCCGGCAGATTTTGAAAAGTCTACAAGTTGGAAGATCTTGTTAGTGCGAACGGGATCGTTTCCATTTTTTGAGCTTCGACAGTAAATGCGACCTATTTATTAGCGGCTTTCTCTTATGACGTCCATTATTTTCTTGTGTAGGTCTTGAAGAATGATAGACGCAGTATAGTGCTAGCTTGTGCTCCTTCAAACAGCGCAGCCGATCTCATATTGGAACGGGTTGCGCAACATCAGGTCATCCCAAAACGAGAGATGGTTCGTCTTAATGCGTTTGGTCGGAGCGAGTCGTCAGTAAATAAAAACATCAAGGTACGAACAGAGAGTAGTACTACTGTACACTTTCCGACTAATTTCCACCGGCTATTGCGGCCATATAAAATCACAAGCGTCGCTGATTGATGTTCTTATACATTCTGTCGACGCTGATGGTTTCACACATTATGCGCGCGTCTGCCGCGCGAAAAGTTACTTCAAAATTACTTCCTGCACTTGTAATGTCGATTTACAGTTTCGGGCCTTAATGTTCTAATGAACATTTTTTTGCGTTTAAACATGCGCGTTGGGAAGGGAAAATGTTGACGTTCTACGTAAAAATGGGTCTAGTATTATGCAATACGAAGTCAACATTGACGGCCTAGTGCGCGACGAAAACACTAAAGACACCGACGATTGGATAGGAACTGTATTTGTAGTAATGAAATATTTTGTTTTCTCACAAAACACATCAAGTTTTGGTCGTGTAATGTGTTGGTTCGAATCTATCAAGTATAAACATACGTATAGCAGTTACGCCCTTGAAATCTACAGTAAGAAATTTTAATGCAACGTGATCAGTGAAAAACAACTCGAGTAAGTATGAGGGCGAAAAATGTTCTTGACCGATCGTCACGTT
Source organism: Phenganax marumi (assembly GCA_025400095.1). Classification (NCBI taxonomy): domain Eukaryota; kingdom Metazoa; phylum Cnidaria; class Anthozoa; order Malacalcyonacea; family Clavulariidae; genus Phenganax; species Phenganax marumi. Next base: position 2,656 of record JAODVM010250388.1, on the reverse strand, counting down.
TGTTTACATTTCTGTTTTCAACCAGTTGTATAGTGCAGGATACGTAAAATTATCAATGTTGCGAGCAAGAAGACATTGCCGCCTTTTTGCGCTTCTTTGTAAGCTTCAATTTTAACTTTTTCTATCTAAAACCAAAAACTCTGATGAAAACATTGAAATCTACAAAGACGTCGTAAGAATCTTTTAATTTTGTACTGAAACGGAAAATATAGAGGCGTTTGAATTTTTCCTGTCAAGCGTACAATTGTGAGTAGTCTACGATAGCGCTGTAACTGGTGCTATGATTTGTGATATTCTTTCTGTTTTACATTTTTGTCTGAAAAGGTTTTTGTTTTTGTTTAATATCGTTTTGCCAGATGTATTGTGTTAAAATTTGATAATAGCACGCTTGTTAACACTGATTTTCAGCAAATTCGTTCCGACAATATTTTTTTATTGATTGCCCGTTTTCCCGCCAGTGTTTGGCTGTGTTTTCAAAAATCAGCTTTATAAGCACGCTGTTGTCCATTTTTTGAAGTACTCCTCTACTAAAGCTATTCTCAACAAAATTAGACAAGAATTGTGGAACAATAACTTAGAGCAGTGAAATGTTGGTTACTCAAATATGCTACTTAGAGAAAAGGTTTAAACATCCACGTATTTCAATTCGAATATTAATCGTTCCTTTGACAAATTTTAAGATTTTAATGTGTTCTATCATTAATTTTTCAGCTATAGCCAGAAAGGTAAACTTTAAGTTCCGAGTTGCGCAAGAATCTACGGCAATATGTCCTCGTTCAATTTTTTTTTAAATTTACGTTTTTCGCATCATGATTCGTTGAAAACATTTTTCACGTAGGTGTTTGGTACATAGGTATTTACTTCACATGTCTATGGAGACAAAACTGTGCATTGCGACTTTAAGTTGTACAGACTAGGTCAGAAAATATCAATTTCTAAATTCATACGTTTGTTACGTAAAACATGAATTTTTCTAAACAGAATTTCCGCGAAATCTCGATATGAGTTTTATAAACTGTCTTCTGAGAATTACCTCTTAGTGATCGGGTACTGTACACCGGAAAAAGCGTCTACCAGGAGAAAGTACACTTGTACTGTGTACTTAAACTTAAAGCATTTCACATGTAACTATATAGCGCTCAAAATAACGTTTGTTACTAGGCCGGTCACTGTGACTGGTCATTTTGAATTGTGATCGCGGTCAAAGGCGATTTTTGGCCGTTCAAATTTTTCCTCTATAATTCAACATAATTAGAAATTCTTGTTTTGTTTGTTTAAGTAAGCACATATACTGTATAATCAAATGACACTCGCCAAACCTAGCAACTGTTCTGTAAAAAATAAACCAGCACTTGTTCATGAACAAATTTTTAATTTTACTGTTTTCAGTTGCAACTCTGACCGGTCAAAAAGACCGGCGTTGTACAAAGTTGACCGGTCAGATTAAAAATATGGCCGGTCTTTGACTGGTGACCGGCGGTTGTCTTGAGCCCTGCAAAGACAGAACTGCATATTATGCGTAGCTTTCCAAATATAGCATTGCGGAGTTCAGAGGTAGTATTACATACGTATGTGCACTGCTGTATTCAGTCAAATATTTTTCTGATATTTCTGCGGTATTTCCAGGAATTTTGTATCAAGAACAACGAAGGGTTTTTCTTCCCTACCAAAGAAGAAATTGAAAATAGATATCGATTTGTAGTCACCACTTTGATGTCTGCTGGGAGGTACTGTACTTTCTCTAAAGTTCTGTTCGTTCACTCTGCAGGTTTCTTCAAATTTCTTCACCGGCGAGAGGCGATTAATGAGGAAATAATCTGGAAAATAACATAAAGCCTGGTTTCCAAACGGTCGTAACTGTCAAAAAGATAGTGTTACGATCTTTGTCAACAGCCGAAATCGGCTAGTTTCAAGCTATCATTCAGCAAAGCAATAGACCATAATCAAAAGATGGCATCATGTCGATTTTACCCGAATCCTTTGTGTTTCTAAATTGTTTGTAGCGACAGTTGATGAATTTTACTCGAACTACAGACGGCTATAGCTTTTTGCTATAATAGGTATAATAGGTATTATAGGTATGTTTTCTATAAGATTTATTGCCAGGGAAAGCGAATATTTTGACCGTTCAGATATATTATGTGTCTTCCTATATGCGACAGTTACGACCATATGTAAAGCAGGCTTAAAGGCTACTTTCCATTGCGAGCTCCTTTGCCCGTCCTGGTGGGGCGTCCATATTTAATCGTGCTCTGTAGCTGTAAACCATTGAACTAAAAATGCATGGAACGCTACCTCTAATAATACTGTCTAATAATCAATTGAAGCCAATTTTGACACCCAGACACGCGTGTTTACTGCTTCGCGATTCTCTTGCGGGAACACAAACTTCACTCCTAGCTAATAAAGAAGCTATTCTTAACACTCATAATGATATGCGAAAGTGAAAATTAACAAAAATAAGATAAAACAATGGCTAACCATTGTATGCTGTATAATGTATGCTCTATGTCTTAATCTAAATTAAGACATAGAGCATACATTATGTGCATGGGTGATTGCTCTGGCTATAACGACAAGAGAAAGCACAGAAACGTCCTATTCTTGCTCAGTTCAAGTTGCAAAGCGAGTGGCGGACGACCCACCCACCCCACCC
>JAODVM010250277.1:0-12711 GCA_025400095.1 Phenganax marumi | reverse complement strand
CTTAAACGCCTTCTCGTATCTTCTTATTTTTGTGATAAAACAATTGGCCTGATTAGTAATCCATATAACCAAAAAAACCCGCAAAATTGATCTTCTCGTAATACAAAAATATGCAAGAAAAACATTTACTTCTGGCTTCACTCAGTGCATTAGATTTAGCTATCCAGTTGTTATATATATCAGTGGCACGACATTACATGACATGACATTACATTACATGAAAACAGAATTTTCAGTGTTGTAGCATTGTGGTTAGCCGCGCGTGCGCAACGGTTACCCACAAAAAGCAGAACAAAGCATGCAAAAGTATGCATTGAAGACCGCTCAATTATCTTACCCTCTCAGTGCAAGTTTGAAAATATGCCACACATTCATTTAAGCAGTGGTAAACTTAATAAAAATTGACCCAATTACAGTAATTGTTAAAAACCTGTATTTACAATAACTATTGTTACATTATTCGCTCAACAGTATAGATACAATTTTTATGCAACATGAAATATAATATTCAATTTATAATTTATGAAATTAATAATATAATTTGTAAATAATAATTTAAAAAATAAATACAATTAACAAAACACATAGGCAGAACATTTAAGCCCTATATTGTCTTTCCATTATTGTAAGAAACCTGTTCATAGCATCCATTTTATCATCATGCATTCTTTGAAGCATATGCATTCTTTCTCTATCTTTTTCTTTGTTTTCCATTGCATATGCATTCAAAAACTCAACAACAGCAGTGGAGGTAGATGTGCTTTTTCTTCTTTTCTTCTTTCTTTTCCCTTCATGATCGTTTTGCTCATTCTCACTGTTTTCTCCCCTATCATCAACAGCATAATTTTCGTGTTGTGAATCACCCATACTACTCATTGTGCATACTGGAATTATCTTTGGATCGGTACCAATAACATCATCCATCAGGTCGTAGAATTCCCATTCCTTCCTGTTATTTCCAGACTTGTTGTTATGAAGCTTTACTTCTTTTTATTTTTGTTCAAGCTTTTTCCATTTACTTTGGTACTGCTCCCCTGTAGTGTAAACATCATCAATGGCATCGTTAAATTTGTCTGCAATGCAACTCCATATTGCTTTCTTTCTTAAACGGCCTGTGTTAATTAACTTCTGGTTCTCTTGTCTTATGGAAATTAATAATTCAATGTATGACGATGTCCATTTTAATAAAGCAGCAGGAAGCAACCCGACTTGTTCTGAAAGAGTAAAATTTAAAAATACGAATTGTTTAGATTCTTTGAAGTTTCAATGGTATTTCAATGAATGTCAAAGTATTGAAAACCTTGCTGTCTTGTTGCAATCCTAAAACACATTTTAACAATGGTATTCAACACTTTCAGTACAATATTACAAAGAAATTCTTACTCTCTGCACAGTCTGTGCTGTCCGCCATCTTGTTTTTCTCGCAAGGCGGGAAAAATGGCCAAAATGGTCCACCTTCTGAATTGATCCAAATTTTACGGTCAAACTGACCCCAGTCCACAAGAGTTTTGTGTTCCATTTAACATTTTGACCGATTTGACCGGTCTGACCATGCAATTGGAAAGCGCCCCCTGTAAACAACTTAATCGCAACCATTATCATTTTGTATATAAATTATTCATACCATACTGTGCAAAAGCTGTCATTAAAATATAAAAAAATCTGTGATCAAATAACTATGGGAATTAAACCGAAATGTATTTGTCTATCTCACCAAATTGCCTCCCCCCATGCCAAACAGCCATGTAAATGGACAAGCACACTGGTCAGATTTTCTGGCGACAAACTGGAGATAAGCTGAATTAAAGTGTTTGTAATTCAGATAAGAATTGCTTCTGATATAGCCTGATGGCCCATGGTCCTCATGTTATACCATTATAATACACATGAAAAAACTTCTCAACTCTGATTGGCAAAGCTTAGAGCAGTGCAATATTTTGGAAATGCAGTGTAAAACAAGTCATTTAGTTCTTTTTAATTTTCATTAATATGTTCAAAATTGTGTTAATTGGAAGAAATGTCCCATTTAAGAAGAAGCATTCACAAGCATCTTACAGTAGCTAGAAAGTTTATCATTCATGTTAAAAACATGCACTCTTGAGATTTTCAAAGATTTCAAGCAGTTTTGATCGGCTTTTGAAAACTCACTGTCATAGATGAGTTTTTTAAATTACACTCAAAACAATACCTTCACTAAAACTATTTTCTGGGTTTTTTCAAAATGTTATAGTTCTTTTAGATTTTTTGGTCAGCACATTTCAAAGTTCAACTTAGAAGTCACCCCACTTGTATTTGAATTATTAGATTGCCTCATATTACTTAATTTTTATGCATATTTTTGTGCAATAGCATTCCTACTGCAGTCATTTTGCAGCAATGGATGCTGGATTCAGTTTGTATTTCATCGCTCTGACAGGGCTTGTCTGTTCAATTTAGATGACGTGCGAAGCTATTTTAAAAGCATCAGAGAAGCAACTAAAGGAAGATCTTAATCTGACGAAACTAGGACACCGACTGTCATTGCGAGCATTTTGTGAAAATTGTAAGAAATTTGTGGATCCGATAGATCAGACGACAGCAGAAGAAGAAAGCAGAGATGCAAGGAAGCGGCGACTTATCCAAGAGTTAGAAAAAAAACGCAAAATGAAGCTTACATCCAAGAGGGCGGCTACTGCAATGGGAAAAAAATCCTTGACATATAAGAACACAAGGTCAACACGGAAAGTCGAATTAGCATGGTTACACAAGACAGAAAACGGCAACATGAAATTAGTGCGAATGAAGGACGGTGGCGGCACACGAAATGTTGACATTGCAAAATCTGCTACCAAAACAGATATATATGAAATTGCAGCAAAGTTGTTTTTAAATGACGGGAAATGTATATTTGGAGCAAAGGAAGAACTTGAACTCGATCTGTTGACATTTGACAAAGAAGCAGTTTCCACTTTCCAGGTAGATGATAACGAGGTTCCATTCACCCTGGAGGCTTATATTGATATTTTTAAGTTGTCCAAAATTCGACTTTGTTTATTTACAAAGATGAAACAAGAAATTGATGAGTCTAGTGATGACTCAAGTGACACTGATTCAAATCTCAAAATGTCACTAATGTGTGACAACCAACGAGACACTCCTAGTCAAAGTGGTTTAATTGGCTCGTCAGATGAACGCAAGCATTTAAGAGAATTAATGGACAAGGCCTTTGAGGAATCACTATCAATAGACCAAGCTAAATCATATATGAATGGAGAAATCGTTAACGAAATGGACGATCATAAAATGGAGATTAAAGATTTAAATTATTTGAAAAGAATTCAAAGCGAAAGACTCCCAAAGGAACCATCTGTTAGTGATCCACATTATATCGTTTCTGTGAGGCACTTGTCACTCGGCGTCATCACGCGCATGTTTTCCCTTGACGATTTCTCATATTCAATATATGACTGGATAGGCTCATTAGCAGACTTGCCGGAACATTTTCAGCTGTGCACCTATTCGGGGAATTTTCTGTCTCCTAGTGACAGTGTCAAATCAGTTAACAAGTGCATGCTGGTTATGGTTCATAGCGAAGAACCTGCACCGTTTTCTCCAAACGAAAGAGAAGTCAGCCTAAAAGGATTTGGAGATCTTACTAGAAATTTACTTCCAGATGCTGCGAATGAGTTTACACTGGACTCAATTCCACATAAGCTGCCTAAAATAGGCATTCGGATTTAGAATTATTTTCAAAGCACGTGTGCTATCGTGCTTTCTTACACTTTGGAGCCCAGTTTCCTTATCTAATTATTGCTCTGTTATAAGATTCCCACGTGTAATGCACGATAAATATTCGCGCAGCCCAGCCTCTGAAATTGTAGAGTTTTCCATATTGTTCGGACCTCTACGTTAAAATTGATAATGTCGAGAAAAAAGAAACGCGGTTGTCAGTTTGACTTGGACGAAATTAGAAAAAGATTTACCGAAGAAAATAGTTGCATGGATAGCGTAAAACAGCAAGTTGGCGGTTTACAGAAATTGGACGTCGTGGACATATTTTTAACAAAACAACTCAACTTCTCTGAAGACGAAACGCTTCAGCTTCTCGCTGTGAAATTGACATTTCAAGGCGTGAATAACCTACGACAAGCAATACAACAAGTTCCTTCGAACATAACTAGAGTAATAGCCGGAGAGTCGTTGCGCGAGTCATTAATATACGATACGTTCACAGCCCTATGTGTGTTTACGCACTGCCATTTGGCGCCTATATCGATTGATCAGCTTTCACGCTATGTCGAAATTATGGAACGTTGGTGTCCTTTTTTTCTTTTGGTCGACGAAACGAACCTAGGAAAACGAGCTGGTGCCCGAGTATTTATTTCGCCACCGCTTTCGTGCTGTTTGAAGTGCAATAAATCGCTATCAATGCACAACAAGCAGACGAATGCAACTTTGTTCACATTGAATGGCCCTGTACTTTGTGCGAAAGTCAGCCTTGAATGTAGAAACTGCAATGTTCGTTACCGGGTTTGCTCCTATACCGATGAAAGTGGGTCTCACCTGTACCCAGCAGACCTAGACGCAAACAACTTTTTGGTAGAAGTGAGCAATGTGACGTATTTCGAGGTATCATTATACCGGTGGATTCCATCTTTGAGGTAATTTTAAAATCACGATAATATTGTGTTCAAGCTTTGAATACTATACACATATGGTATTTAATACATTTTAATAGGGTGCAATTTTACAGTAAATTCTGTTTAAGAAATTAGTTACATTTTTATTTCAAAAACTACAAATTTTGATACCTTTCACATTGAATGTAGCAACCACTGCTGGGTATCCTTCAGTGGATTTGCCGAGGCATACAACGAAACCTACGAACGGGAAATCGCTTGCTACACCGCAAACCTGGAGCGTAAGTTTTATAAAAAAATTGCTAAACGTAGTAACGAACAGACCCTGCAGACAGAATGTTATAGTAGCAATTGAACAAAACCTGTTAGTGTGACACAACCGAACCTAGCTACTACCTAGCTACCTTGTCATTCATTTCTTGATTTATTGGTAAATGGTTTGGTCATTTTTGTTCAGCAGGTTCATCTACACTGGAACAAGTAGATAAAGCAGAAGAAGCTCATGGGAATGATGTTGGTAAGTACTAGTGCCACAATTAGCTTCAAATATAGGTTTGATCTGGCATGACAGCAGTTGTTGGGGTCTGATTAATCTTGCTGCAACTTTGCTACCATTGTCTTTGGTGAAACATTACGAAGTAACATGACCACAGTTCTAACCAATGTGCAATAATATACAGTTACACAGCGTCACATTTACATGCAGTAAGAGTGGAGTATTATATGACCCCAAACAGTAGAGTTTTTGTGCTGCATTGATAGAATGCAATTTAGCACTGCACAAATGTGTCTGTCAATTGGAAGGGCTATTATACTTGATAGTTACACATTGAAACTAATTAAATGTTCAGAGTTATAACTATTGTAAATTACATTCTGTGATAAGTATTCTACCAGGAGAGATATCTGCAAAATTGGTTGCCAAGTGCTTCTGGCACCGTGAGGTGGAGGAAGAGTTGAGAGAGAGGGGGTTACGAGAAACGTGGATTTTCACACCTGACTGATCTGAAACTGGAGATAGTGAACTGAAAGGCACACATGATGAGGTCATGGAATATGTTGACAGGAAGCATTGTGAAGAGCTATACATGCGCAACTGCTCATCACCTTGTAGAGAAAAAGGCAAGTAATTATGATAATAAATGTTGGCTTTCAGGTTTGGAATATCAGATAGGTAGTTCTTTGAAGAAAAGCTGCTCACAAGTCTCGCATGGTCGGCTCATTATTTTCCTTGGTGATTTTCTCTTTCCAAAGCATTAGATGAACAGGGACACTTTAAAACGTACCACCGTACTATAGCTGACAACAGCAATTTTGACAAGAGATTCCTGAATGCAATTTATAGTGATTATATTTTCTTTTCTTTGCCAAGTGGTAAATGTCATAGTGGAAGCTATGAAATACTTTTTGTTCCTAGTTTATCTCTCTACTTATAGAACACGTTATATTATTTGATGTAGAGTGCATTATGTAGGTTGCCTAATTGCTACCATGATCATTTAGGATGTGGAAAATTATATGTAGCAGATGGGAACTGGAAGTTATGCTATGCCAACTGCATGTGGAAAGTTTTTGTATGTGTATCTGGTTTTGTGAAAATCAATTATCCAAGTATCTGTCCACTTTCTCCAAAACGAGGTCAGGCTTTTTGCCATGAACATTGCAAAAAGGCACAATCACTGGGTTACACAACAGGATTGAAGGACTTTTACAAGAAATGTGGTGTGGCAGGAGTTGACATTGACGAAGGTCAGTACCATATTTATGTGACTTGCAAATAATGAAAACTATTGCTACTGACTGTGTAATATGTTGCCATAACTGATATCTGCATAATTTTGCTGAATTATAGCACTTGATGAAATGTCATCCAAGCCATTGTTGTCTGGTAAGAATGCATTGTGGAATGACTCTAAATGTTGCTATTGAAAATTTATAGGCTTCAATATGTGACAATAGTTTATTATAACTTACTGTTGCAAGATGCCTCCTGACTAGTATGGACACTTATTTTATGTTTATTTAATTTATAAATTCCGTATGGCAAATCCATGAAAATACATAGTATATACACATTGTATGCATGGTTTTTCAAAGAAAATAAATGGTATGTGACAATTGCTGTTTGCATGAAATAAACTCTATAAAGATAGTTTGATTTAATCACTGCTGTGTAAATGTTTATCTTTGCGTGTGCTTTTGTCAGTATGTTATGGAACCCCATTATTGGAGTTCTTTTCAATTTGCATTTCATTTCCCTGCTTCTAACTTTTAGGCCTTATTTTCCTAACTTGAAGGTGTATCGTTTAATGCAGTTGCTGGTTGCTTGGAAAAATTAGGAGATCAAAGTAATGATGAGAACATCCCAAATGCTTCAACATTTCAAGGTAGTATAGTCTTAATTCATCAAATTAAAAGTGAAGAACTTTGTGTTACACTAGGCATATTTTCCATTTAATTTGTGCTGCATTCTTTTACATTGACAATGTCAGAGTGGGTGTTACAGAGATAATCCAACTTACAATACGGTTGTTTGATTGCAAGTTATGTTTGGAAAAATTGACTTTTTTGCAGCACAGACTCAAGGGAGTCGTTTTCATGATAGTGTAGTCTATATTCGACTATTACTCAACAACTAATGTACAATATATTGATTCATTAGGAACCAACTGCAGCTGGCTTATAATCTTATTAAACTGCAATAGCTGACAAGGATAGTATTGATTTCTGATCGCAAAAATGTTAATTGTAGGAACCACAGATTTTTTAATGAGAAACCCTGCCTTTGTGGAAGACAGCAGTGTCTCAACTGATCTAATGTGCAACAAAGACACTGGGGGACTAAAGACCTTGCATTTTTGGTCAAGAGGTGTACTCGTCATTGTCAGTGCAGGTGGTCACATAGAATATTGGCAGCCACTTTACAGGTAAATTTTTGACAATTATGTTACATTAATTTTTCACAATTATGTTACGCTGTTTTGCATTTTTTGGCACCTTTTCATGAAGACACTGCACTAACAGGAGTTACTCTGTACAAACCATATGTCAGGAAATAGAATACTACAGATTTCTGTAGCTTTGTTTAGCTGATGGTGATTTGAATGTACAGGTTTTTTACATTTAAAAGATCTCAGGTTCAGAAGATATTGCACAGCCTCCGGTTCGACGTGTTTTAGAAGGCTTATCTATTCATTGTTGCCATTCAGTAGGTTAAATTTAAATTATATTCAAAATAACACATTTTACATGTGTTTTGTACCTTATAGGTCAAAGTCACCTACTCAAGCATTTTTTGATAATGGTGCTGTGGCTTTATCAGAAATTTAAAGCACATGAAGATGCTGGGTGTTCCAAAGAGGATATCGTTAGGGAAATGTCATCAACTGTGCTATCATATGACAACATGTGTCACATGGATGGCATGTTGATAGCAAGAAGGCAGTTGCCGTTACCTCATCTATATGATGAAATGTGGAAACGAGTCGGAAAGGTCATCGATAGGCTTCATCTGAAGAATCACGTAGATCCTAAGTGTAAGGCATTGTACAATCCCGATGATAAGTTGCCTCGGGAATTTAACACAATGGCATGCGAGCAGACATTCGTGTGGGCTAGCCGATTTAAAAGGGTTATGTGTGCTATGCCCCATTTCCACCAGTTCTTCTTTTTGCACCGAATTATTAAGCGTAGGAACAAGTATACTGAGAAGTGTCACATCAACTCTAAGGTCCCGATTCTTCCAAAAGTAGCAAATACATAGGGAGCGACTTTTTCTTTGGGCGTAGGATCGTTCGAAAGAAAAGTTTATAGTTATTGTCAGTGTTGAATAACCAAGTCTAACAAGTTTCACTGAATCGACGACAGGCGAAGGACATGTAAATGATACTAGCGAGTTTAAGCAAACGACGTTTTAGACAACACGAACGGCATGAGAAACGTCAAAAGACTGGGTCAAGCACGGTGATTGGCGGAAAACGTCATCTTTCCTTCCGGTCGACGTCCGTGTTGTCAAAAAAGCCGCTTGCTTAAACTCGCTACTGTAATATATTGCGCGTAAAATTGCTCCATCTCCAAAATTGAAGTCTTACTTAAATTTGGCACGGGTATCGCCATTTTGTTTTGCACTCTTTGCTGATGTCAGCAGTTTTACCATCCTAACCTCTCTAATCTTGTGCAATTATACCATTTTGTGTAATAAATTCAACAAGTGGAAAAGCAGTAAATAAACCAGGCCTTAGCAATACATTTTCTTTTTCATTATATAATAAGATAAGCTCTTATTCTTTCACAAAAACTGAGCAACTAAGGGGCTGTTAACATGGAGCCGGGTTAGCCCGGTTAACCTGGCCGAACGGTTTCTTTTGCATCGCATTGCCGCGTCAAAGATTGTGTAAGTCACGAGGCACTTAATTTTAATCGCGTATGAGCAGCAATGTTACAGTTTCCCATCTTCCCTGGACAGGTTGAAAGGTTGCCATTGTTCAGAAAAACTAAACATCCGTTGAAACACGTAACTGGCAATGACTTACAATGTAATTTGTTGCGTTCTAATTTCGTCTTTTGTTGGGATTTTTTGGTTTAAAATAACTGGTTAGTTGGTCGCGTAATCCAGCATCCGCCCCTTTTCTTTTTTTAGACGTTTTCTCCGTGTCTGTAAAAGAGAAACATGATAGTATGGCTATAACCTTTATATCTTATATTGTTATTATGTAACACGTTTTACAAACAACTATGCATGCAGAAACTTTACGAATCAAAATTACCTTCTTGTCTTTCTGCAGCAACTTGATTTTCTGTTAGAAAAAAATACAAGCCAGTTAACTACGCTCGAGCCTTTAAGAGCATAGAAAGTTATACATAAAGAACAAAATTAGAAAGACAAATTACTATACAGGGTGTCTCAAAAGAAACGAAAACTATTGAAATCACCCATAACAATGTATTTGTTAGAGTTTGAATGCCTAAGCACTCTGTTGGGACCCACAAGTGTAGAAATGTTTGCCGTAAGCGTTTTTATGCATGATGACAGTAAAATTGGGCATTCAAATGTTAACAATGAGTGATTTCAATAGTTTTCGTTTTTTGCGAGACACCCTGTATATTCAATATGGGAAAAGAACGGAAGCTCGTGCACGATTATTTGACAAAAATTGCTGACACATACGAGATTAGGTAAGTGCTCGTAAAATTGGTTATAATCAACGGATTTTCTTCATATTTTCAATGTAGATAGTCAAATAAACTGCTTTGTTCTCATGTACTGATAAAGCATTTTGACAGCCGACATGCGACGTACTTTAAAGAAATACTATCAAAATGAAACTTCCGGTATGCAAATTTTGGCACTTCTTTGCGCAATATGACATTTCCGTGGTGGTTTGTCGCTATAACTATCGCTGTGTCGAGTGTATGAAAACAAAACACCCTTCACTTTGTAGAGTTTTTTATGGCAATTTTAGTGGTACCAGTGTCATAACTATCTGGAGCGTAGAACGCGAGCTGTTAGCATGTGAAAGTTACGAGTCAAATTCAACCTGCATTGACTTGCGCCGGACGCCATACCTCCTTCAGATTCGCTGGAATCATTCGTTCCTTCTACCATGCCTTTAAACACAAAAACAATGCCATCTTCATGCTGTAGAAACTTTACCAGGCTTGAGGATACTTCATTATCCTTGTTACCGTCGAAGTATCGGTACTAAATTGAATGATGCGGTGGGAAAGCTTACCTGAATCATTTAAAGATGGTGGAGCTTCTGGATCAACTAGTTCAAATGGATAAAGAAATCAAAAACAATATGAACGAAGACAAGTATATATTGAAATGCACAACTCACGAAAGATATCAGCAATTTGACTGGCGACTGTACTTGAGCAACCAGCTGACGATATCAATTGTTTAGGTGACTTCGCTTCCTTTAGTGCTGTAATTTCGGCCTTTAATAACAGAGCTTCTGCGTCTTTCTTCTCCAGTTCGGCATTTAATTCTTGGCGCAGTGTTTCCATCTCACTTTCATACCAGCGTCAGGTATCGTCGTTTTGTTTACGGTGCCTCTCTCTCAGTTCCTGGAGTTCAGCATCCTTCTCCATACAACTGTCACATTGCACTGGTTCGTTGTCTCCTTCGCTTGCGATATCACCCGTTCCTTCGTCATCGCCCTCGGAATCGGTGTGTTCGTCAAAAACTGACATAGAAGAAAAAAGCGATATGTCAAAAATTGTAACTACGTCAATACGAAATCACAATTTACGGTATAGGCATCTTTGGTGTAACGAAAATGATGCTGTTACTGAGCTAGTGTACTTTGGTGCCATATTCGTTTTTTATTCAAATTGTGAAATCTGGCAACATTCTCTGGTAACTGACTCTGTCACACGCACAGACTTTTCTGCAAAAGGTATCGTCGCTCGAGTGATTTTAGAAAACTTTGGTCAAATGAAGACGGAAATGGATATTTCGAAATCGATTTAACAATGATGGTGACTCGAACCGTCGTCTTTAGAATACTGATTGCTTTCAAACTGTTCATTAATATTATAGTACAATTCTAGTCTGCACTTTATATCGCACGGTAGTATAAATTCTTACTTTGGTCGATTTGCGAGAGCGTGTCTTTGCTAAGGGCGTGTCTTGGAACACGACAACATACGATTTTACGCGCTTGCCCCTTGAAAGTGGACTTATAGTCTGTGGTGGCTCCCTTAATTTTTTTGAACAGCTCACGGACACTATCATCACTGGGTGCATCAAGCTTTGCATTTGTGACGCATTCTAGCGCTTTGGGAATATGGAAGACCAAAAAGTAAATTGACCGGTTTTCTTTTTTCCCCTTCACCATATGTCTTATCCACTTTCCGACCTAAAAGAATAATTCATTCCATTAATAAATGTTGCTGTTGTTGTTTACAAAAGAATTCCAATTTTTGGCCGAACAATTTTCGTCGTCAAGTTCTAGTAGAATTTGATTCGTCTGCGAGACAGGGTTAGGACAAAAATCACTTTAACATTCTTACTCACAAGACCATGGGATACATTTTGAAAAACACAAGAAAAGGGAAGAAATAGTATGAGGTACCTCGTTCTTGTCGAGTTGATTTTTGATTATCGATTGTACCAATAGTTGAAATATTTCATCAAGGCTCGTATGGGCCTGGACAGTGACGTCATAAAATGATGAAACGTACGGAACGAACTCATCAGTTATATATTGATCAAGAGCTGACTTGCTTAATACGTCGTTGTCGTTCACTAACTCGATAATCTAAAGAATATGTAAAGACAGAGAACTTGATTTCAAGTTACCTTTTTAGACTTGTAGAGGGTGTAAAGTGATAAGCTTACCAAATGAGAAATCAGTCAGTACACAGAATAGATTTCCGCTAATCTTGGTGATAAACCACTTAAATGATACATGAAAAAAAAACTGGTGTGGGCTGCAACACTCTCGTGGTTTATTTGCGTACACATGGCAATTACGTCCATGATGCTGTGCGTGCTGGCTAAGGAAAAAATCTCTTTCTTGGCATGCAAGAAATTCCTACCGTTCTTGCATTCTTTGCTTAGAATTTTTTTGAACCATATAGGTACGGTTCTTTCAAATGATCTATGGAATACAAATTGGAAATTATAAAATATGAATTGTTGCAATTAATCGCTCATTTTCAACTTGAAATATATCACATAAGTCAACATATATATTAGTCTTCACATTTACTATTTTTTTGTTTTTTACGCATATTATACCTCATATCATCTTCCATCTTGAAATTTACGGTCAAAAGAAACGAGGTTCGAGGCTTTTCACTACCTCTTTCCTGTGTTTGGTTCCCAAGCCCGTTGAAAACGGATACTAATGGCTGACGTGTACTTGATTGATGAGTAGGGTCGTCCCAGCATAGGGGAAAGGTCGTTCTTTTCAAATACGAGACGATAAACTCACCAGACGACTGTGACACCATATGCACACCCAAAAGTTTACTTGCAAGTTTTAGAGCCGTCGACTTGCCACTTGCACTCTCGCCAACAGCAGTGGCAACAGGAAAAGAACCTGCAAAATACAAAGATTTTCTTTTTCTTTACTAAAGTTTT
>JAODVM010250166.1:0-12711 GCA_025400095.1 Phenganax marumi | reverse complement strand
AGTTTTTCATAGTAATAGAATATAAAATTGTGGAGTCTTGCCGTTCAGGACAGTAGATTCTTGGCATTTCTTGCTATCCTGATATATTGCCACAACTGTAAGCTCGTACATTCAAATACTACTCGGAAGTATACAACTTACAAATATAGATCGCGAACGCCATCGCAATTTGGTGTGTAGTGGCAGTAGTGCACACAACAGACATAGACTCATACGCAGCTGTCTAGCCTGTCTTGCATGACTAATACTTAATAGCCGCGATTCAACAGAGTGTAGCGGGTAAACTGCTGTAAAGCTACGTTTCAGAAACTTTGCACTGTCCTTGAGGTCTCTAGTTGTGTATTTACAAGTCTATTACGTGCAAGAAATTAATAACTTTTTTCTCGAGCGGGCTATTAATTTCCTGCGGGTAATGGAAAAATATACAAAATTTGCCGACTTTGCACGGCTATGTTTTTCTTATTTTACAACATTTCGCAACCAAACTTGGCAGTTGTACTAAATTTAGGATGCTTTTTCAGGCTGTGGTAAAAGAGTTTCTTAATTCAAATTTGTTTAAAAATTTAGTCTAAAAGGTTAAAGGTCCATTGAGCGTGTACGGTGCAGTAATTACGAGTTTCTTTCGTAATTGCAACTTTGGTGTTTATTGAATAAAAGTTTAGGTAGCTAAGGTTGGAGCCAATGTGACCAAGGCGGTTTATTGACGTTTTGATCGCAACAAACCATATTGCATCCCTTCATCTACGAGCGAAGCATATTGAGATAGCGATCTAAAGTCGAATACTGTTAGAGCAACATTTCTTAGGAAAGTAGTTGACTAGAAATAGGGTTCCTACCGTGTTTTCGCTTCGCAGACGAAAGGATGCAGAAGGCTTCGTCACGATTAAAACGCTAATATATGTGCTGCCTGATAACATTGGCTCCACTCGTAGCGACATAAAGTTTTGTTCAATAAACACCAAAGTTTCCGTTACGAAACAAACTCCTAATTGTTGCACGCTGCACGCTCAGTTACAAATGGTGGTAGTTATTGGCAATGGCAAAACTAATCGTTTAGACATAGTATGCTGCGTATGCTCTGTGGATACTGTAGATAAGTTTGTGGCATGTTCAAAATGTGGTGTAGTCGAGCTGGCGTGGGCATGCCCATAGTGATAATTCTAGCCAAGTTCTCATATTATGGTCGCAATTCTCATAAGCGAAGAGCCAATTACTTCAATTAAATAGTAGCAAACCAACGCAGAAATTATTACTATTATTTACTGACAAAATCGTCTAGTAGTTAGTTTGAACCATTTTATTTCGGCTCTCGTAACTTTATTCTTAGAAGAAGTTTTACGACCCTATGGAAACCAGATTTTTTGAATGCATTGTGACTACCTTGATTTACCCTGACTTTTCATGTGTTTCTTCATGAGTTGTCATTGAGTTTGGCAAAAGAAAAACATCTATGGCGAGGATGTGTGTGTCATTTTAGATATAAAGAACATCTTGACTTTACAAGTGAATTGCCTCCACAGTTCGTGCCACCATTTTGCGCAGCTGAACTGCCATTCAGCATGATCACGATGGAGCACTTGGAGGGACTGGTGATGAGAGATCAATTAAAGAATTATCCTGAAACCGATTTGAAGAAACATGTTTTTGCGGAATATAAATTAGATAAGATTGGGCACAGAATAAAATTCTCACTTGACAAGGTAAGTGTTTTACTACCTGGTAATAGTGATTTTGATCTGTGAAGTGTAAAACATTTTGCATCAAAATATGTCCAAATCCACATTTTATGCAATGATGTGAAGTGAATAAATTAAATAAATTCGCGACAGCTAGGTATGATATCACACATTTTCTCTACTCTGCTTTTTTTGCAACATGAATGAAACTTAAACCAGATATGTTGGAATTCATGATTTAACGATTCGACAATCCAGTATTTCGTCTAGCGTCTTTGAGGAGAGGTCAAATCAAGTATAAATCATAATATTTTCGCTTTATTAGAATGAGACGTCTTGGGTTTTACTCAATTTAGCTGCGTTGTATTGGAGGCTTCAGGGCAATTCTTTTGAAGCGATTGAATGTCTGAGGAGAGCCTTGTACTACTCCTACAGGTACTATAAACTAATAAATCGAATTCAATTGTTTATCCGCGAACTTTTATGCCACTTAATTAATACCAATGGTGCGCCATGCATCTTTACTTCCAGAATATTGGATAGCAGGCTTGACGATACGAGCCAAGTAACACATTTCTCGATTACGGCTTGAAGTAAAGAAGATCCGCCTTAAAGCTTTGAAATTCAAGCCTGCCCCAAGCACTCATTTTGAAACTAATATCTCATATCTATTTAGAAGAAAGCACTATAGCAAAGCTATTATTTTTGGCAGTCTAGCAATTGAATTTTGTTTTGAAATTCACGCGCCATGACCAGTCATGCAAGAGCATTATCAACCTCCATAAGCCTGATACAGTACATACGATATATGATACATGATATGGTATATGATATGATAGTATATGTGATGTGATGTGATGTGATGTGATGTGATGTGAAGTGAAGTGATATGATGTGATGTGATGTGATGTGATGTGGTGTGATGTGGTGTGGTGTGATGTGATGTGATGTGATGTGATGTGATGTGATGTGATGTGAAGTGATATGATGTGATGTGAAGTGATATGATGTGATGTGATGTGATGTGGTGTGATGTGATGTGATGTGATGTGATGTGATGTGATGTGATGTGATGTGATGTGATGTGATGTGATGGGATGGGATGTGATGTGATGTGATGTGATGTGAAGATGTGGCCATCCTAGCAGGATGAACGCGAGGTTCTCTCACGAAAACATGACGTCACTTCAGACTCTGGTGGTCCCCTATAAACTGCTGACATTACCACCTTCAGTGATACTGAAACAAACTTATCTCTTATGTCTTACGCCAGACTCCTAAATGTTAATCCTGTAACTAATCCCATAGTTCGTGTGTAGTAACCTGAAATTATTACCAAATATTGAAATTTAACTTTCAGCCATACTAGAGGAATGGCGATGGTGAGTTTGGCAAATATTTTGCATCATACTGGATATTCGAACGATGCGAGTGTTGTTGCCCAAGCTTCAGTTAATATTTTGAAAGACAAAACAATTAGCTTTTTTACTCTTGGAAACATTTTTGCTGTAAGTATGGTCTATAGCTATATCGTATTTCGGAGACATAAGTTCAGCTATCAACGAATCAATACGTCGATTCCTAAACAATAAATTCAACGAATCACCGAGCTACCAGTTGACATTTACAAAACTGAGAAAGCGGACCATGTACTATAAATCAAAGATACTGTATGGTGAAACCCACATAGGCAAGGATATAAGCTTAATTACCAGTTACCTCTGAGCAAGACCTAATCTGCTTTTACACCAACTTTTTTGTGACGTAAGTGAATGACAAAATATTCAAAGTGAAAGTTTGAAATAATTTGAAGATATAAGCAAATGTTCATTCTTGTCGAAAAAAATGCTTGAGCGAAAGATGATTTTAAATGATATAGGACGTAAAATTAGAAATGATAGAATCATCCTTACTTTGATTATATTTCTAAACTGAGTAAAATTAATATATATTTCATTAAGCTGGCAGAATGCAACTGGAGCATTCTACTACCGTAAATGATAGTGCAACAGTTACACTTTCAGTTGGATACTGTACACCCAATGAAAAAAAATGCCTGCTTGTGTAGTAATGACTATGGGATGTATTCATCATATGACTGTCTTTGTAATTTTTTGCAGAGCCTTGGCAGGTACTCCTCAGCAGAGATATGTTTTAGAGAAGTGTTAGCAATACAACCACATTTTCAAAGTGCGAAACAGAGATTGCATGCTGTATTGTGCGAAAGAAAGTTGCAAAGAGCGTTGGAACAACAACATGAGTTAGTTTTCTCAAATTTCTGCAGAACTTTAAGTAGTCGAAACATGCATGCGCATCATCCAGAAGTTTAGCTACCATTGTACATTGTTGCATGTGCAGCTGAGTAAAAAAAGATAGCCTTTGCAGCTGGCGGTTATGAGGGGTTTGGTGTACAGCGTGAGCTGCAGAAACGTGCAGAGTTTGTTCTTGGCCCGCTTGTGATCAACTCGTCCCGCCGTCCGCGGTGCAAATGTAAAGTTCCTGAAAAGCTTTATACGCACTAAGAAGCAACCTTTTCTTTACCAATTCAAACTGATACTCAGAAAAACATGAAACCATAGGTTGTAGATTTGGTACGAGTTTGATTCTGCCGTTCTGTTAGGGTCCCCTCTGCGTTTTAAGAAAATATTGTGACGAACATTGCCGTGAAGAAAACTGCATTGTGTACTTACCCCACATAGTCTATGGTGTAATTTACCAAAAATGAAGTCGCGAAAAAGCGAAAACCTTTTTCAAATTTTGGACAAATTCTTGTATTAACATTATGAGGTCCGTTTTCGCCGTGAAGTCTCCAACAAATTGAGTTGGACAAAATTAAGCGGAATTGGGGCGTACAATGGGGTGAAACCGGCCATATAGCTTTCAGCAAGAATCACGTTTGTACATTTTGTTGTTTTTCAGCATTTTAAAGACAATATTAGAACAAATGGAAAAGTATCAAGAAAAACAGAGAAATTACGAGCGCGACGAAAATATTTTGCTGAGCAGATTAGTACCCGAGGAGCTACAACTCAAGAGGCATTATCAGTTTCGGAAAATGTTATTACGAACAGGAAAAATATAGTTGTTGAAATAATAGTTAAACTATTTTTATAATATATACACTTCCTTTGGCGTAAATTTGTTTTTTTTTTACTCAAAGGCTCTTGCTGATTTTATCTATGCACCAGTGCCACACAGTGCACTGTAAGTAAACTGGAACGGTAACTTCATGAGGAGGTCCCTGTGATTGGCTGAAGCCAATATGGTGTTCATGGCAGCAGAAGAAGCATTTTGAATAAGTAGATGATAGAGTTGAAATCATGAAGGCACCTGCAGTCTTGAAGAATTAAGTAATTTCTTAATAAGGTTTTTATAATTTTGCATGGCACAAACAACGATATAAGCATCAGTTTGTGGATACAGCACGTATATTTATCATTGCAAAGCTTTCGGTCCGTTAACCTGGACCTTCGCCAGTGCAACTCTAAAGCTTTGAAACTGAAAGCTTTGCAATAATAATTTTCACTTATGGAATGAATTACAATGTGTTTACATTTAAGAATATATAACAATACAGAAAGTATATTAAACTATAGCTACTAAATGACATGAATTAAAATGTGTTACATAAAGAATATTACTATACTGGAAGTAATTTTTAACTATTACTACGACTAATAAGAAGTTAAAAGCCAGGGCTATTAAAATCATTGTTCTTGTTAGTGATTATAGTTGAGCTAGGGAAAAACCTGTTTTTGAAGCTTTCGGTTCGACATTTATAAGTCGACAAATTGCTCGATGAACGAATAAATTAACTATGTTCACTAGCTCTAGTCAATTTCAACCATAAAATGTCTAATAATTGGTTGACCCTGGCCAAAATGCCTATACAATGATTTTTTTTGATTGCGTGAAAAAGCATGTAAACTAAGCCGCCAAATGACTGTTTGCTTGTTTAAACTATTTTCTGTGGTTTGAATGCCTTATGAGATTAACAACACTGACATTTAGAAGTACTACTCGCAATAGTATTTTCTGACGTTTTGTTTGGTCCGTTAAGTTTATTTCCTACTCAGGAAGGATAGTGATAACAACATCTACATTTGTTGAAGTACCTCATCATGTCAAAGAATTCGTAAGTATGTCTACTTATACGAACGTTGCCTACTTCAACATTGCGACGTTACTTCAACATACGAATTTTGACAGAGGAGAGCAAGGAGAAGTTTGCTGAAACAATATTTCCTGCAAAAATGCAACAAGTAGCATCGAACATTTTTTATTTTGAAGGCCTATAAACCCTATTTTCCACTAGCGATAATTTTCGCGCTAGGGTCATGAGACAAAGCGAAGTCGCTTCGCAAGAATAACAGGTTTAAGTAACGACAGGTTTATAGGTGACAACAGGTTCAAGTGAAAACGAGTTTAAGTGATGGGAAATTGTAAGAACCATAATTTGCATCTCTTTGAATACAACCGTATCGTATTAGTATAGTAAGAAAGATTGCGGTTTATCCTTATTGTAACCGGTATAACCAGTATTCTTAGAATGAGAACAGAATATTGAAATGTTTGGCAGAATATAGCATCAGAGTAAGGATGGTTAATTTTCAGTTTGACAACTTTGCTGCACGATGCACACTTGTACTTTCATCACGAAAAAGGATTTGCGCAAAAGATTCTGGCATATGATAAGCCTATAAGCTCTGTGTGCGTAGTTGACTTCGCACTATTATGATGAGGGAACATTCAGTCGAGTGAGGTAACACCGTTCACGATCCAGGGTAATGCACCTAATGTTTCTACCGCGATTAGCAGAGCTTTTGCCGGAAACGGTTGGGAAACATAGTTGTTTAGTATACGCACATTTTCAAAGCAGAAGTGTATGTCCTACTCATAATCGTGCATGTTTTGAATCAAAATTATTCACCTGTGTTGAATCGACGTTCGGAGAAGTTTTATTGATACTTACATATCTCCATCAGCTTTTGGTGGAGAAGAGAGGGGGGGGGGGGACAAAAACGGCAAAACCGCCCTGTGTAAAGAATGATCAACAACGAAGTGTTCTAGCATCTTTCGACGATACAGAACTATAAACAATTGCTTTGGATAGTTTTGAAATAAATCAGGGACCAAACATGTTTTACAACGAACTCGTACGTTCAGTACCGTAATAACATATTTTAATTGTTCTCCGGTCTGTTTTATTGACTTTATTGACTTTACTGACTTTATTAAAAACGGAGCTATTTCACCAAAATATTTACAAGAAGTGATCTTCCAATAGGCCGTCTATATTAACTATAAAATATAAAAGAAAACACACGCACACGCACTACTAATACTATTGGTTTGTTTATAAACAATAACTTTGGATTTAAAACTAGAGATACTTTGGGATGATTTTATGTCATTGGTAAGGCCATTCCATGTCTCAGCACCTCTGTAGGCAAACGATTTTTTTGCAAAGTTAGATTTGGGTTTCGGTAATTTGAAGTTGAATTCACGCGAGAAAGCTGATAATTCCCCCATCATCTTAATTTTCGATGTTTCATGAAATTACGAGCGATTGGTTGCAGAAAATATGAATATAATATAATCTTCAAAGAAATCACTATGTCGTAGGAACCACGAAATATAAACCCCAAACAGCTATTTCGCTGTTTGTTCCTCTATGCGAATGAAGTTTTCGTAAATACTGTTATGTACATCTTAAAACCAGCAGGAGAGTAACTTGTAGGCAGTGATGCGATGTTGAGGATTCAGAATTCATTGCATGATAGTTCGTCAATTTGACGTTTTGATGCTTCGCGTGCACTTGTGCTCATTCGGTGAAACGTCATAAATATTTAATCCCCGAATAGTGACTATTCACAACATGACACCGTTTCGTGCATAATCTTTATGCACTAGAACAGAAAATGCCCTTAAGAGATGTGAATGAACAATGAAATATGGTATAAAGAGTAATACCTTCATTCGTGCACCAAATGTTTAATTCTTGATTGACACGCACCGCTAATATATGCTACTCTATATACTACTCTAATAACCCTGTCAGAACCGTCAGTGATTAAATTATTTAATTAATACTTTCTGTCAAACCAATCCGACAAAATTTCATGGGTATGTTATGGCCTGGTTCTCATATATCGCCGATTCTGGCGGCCCTCCTTGTGTTTAATCATTGGAAAAGAAATTATAAGAGCTAGACAAAAGAGTTCAAGCATCAGTGACCAAGGACAATGAACATTGCCGATCATCGGCGGCATATGAGAACCAGGCTTATGTGTTAGATGCAAAATTGAATGGCTCGAACAATATTGACTCGTGCAATCAACTGAAAGTAAATTAGAAGATTTACGAACGAAAACTAACTTTACTTTCGAAAACAGTAAGTGGACAATCATATGATGAGGTAAATGCAAAATTGAATGGCTCGAACAATATTGACTCATGCAATCAACCGGAAGTAAATTACATGATTAAAGCCTCTTTTCCACAATTGTTTTTTTCCTGCGAAGCGATTTATTTTCTTTGCCTCATGAACCTTCAGCTGAAACTAATTAGTTTTAATCTATTCCTTTGCATTTGAACGCTACAAAAAGTTGCTTCGTGGGAAAAAAAGTACTGCTGGAAAACAGACTTTACGCGGAACGAAAATCAACGTTGCGAAGACAGTAAGTGGACAGTCATATGAACGGTTGTATAAAAGAAATTAGAAGAGGAGAAAAAGATAAAATTGTGTGCCCTCGTATTGTACACTTGGGATATGCCAAAATAAGCAGCCTACAAATTAATTGCATATGTCAGTTCTAATAAAAAACTGACGTTTGAACAAGCTATGATAATGTATGATCCGTCAAGACTGAAACATAGAAACGAATAATCCTTCCACACAAACGGTTAATATGACACTAGAAGCAGAGTAACTTTAACATTTTGCATGAGAATTACTGACGAGTAAATCATTTGTGCTTTTTAAATGTACAAATTCTTCACAAAAAGTTCAGCTTTGAATATTTTTAGTGGTGATTTACAAAAAAATATAAGACTACACAAGACGTACATTTATTTATGCCAAGCTTTCATTCCGTACCTAAGTCGTAGATCTAACTTCTTACAATTTGAAATTGTGTCAATCAGTTGCGTGCGACCGTCTGATTTTTGTCTTACGATGCGCGCAAGCATTCTCTCAACATACTCAACATGCTGCTTGCTCCTTGTACTACTCAGTTTGCACTAATCGTGGAGTCTCTTAGCTTATTTTAATGGATTTAAATTTCATTGGACATGACGAAAATATATTTTCATATATGAGTATTAGGGAATGGTCGAACGCCCATCTATTTAAAAACTTTAGAAGGCTCTTCAAATGCACGTGCATGCACGGCTGACTTTAATTATCCCTTGAACAATTAAGAATAGGACAAAAAATGGTGCGAAATACAGGGTGTCTCAAAAAAACCGAAAACTATTGAAATCACTCATTGTTAAAATTTGAATCCCTGTTCGCGAATTTTTGCCCGTTGTGGCAAACATTTCTACACTTGTGGGTCCCAACAGAGTGCTTAGGCATTCAAACTCTAATTGTTATAGGTGATTTCAATAGTTTTCGGGTTTTTTGAGACACCCTGTATAACAAGCATATCTTTTAGCAAAGGGTTGCTTGCCGCTCGCTAATTTAAGACTTTCGTGGACTTTTATAGATCTCGATAAAACCGTTTTTTGCGCATGGACTATCTATACTTGCTACAAGAGCTAAGCGAGCAGGAAGAGCATGTTGACAGAATTCAGAATAACTCTGTTGCGAATACGTGACTCGCGAAGACGCTAATCTAAATTTTCGTTAACTTCCTTGTTCTCTGCTCGCAGGTGTTACAAGCTGTTCCTGTTCATATATAGAAGAAATTGTGACATTTTAGATTTTACGCTAAACTATTGGTTTATTACTGTTTATTAACGAATTAATTATTAAAAAGGTGAACGTGCAGAGGCCAAAAGTTCTACAGTTTTTTTTCCATGAAACTCTTGCTCAACGATGGAAGGTATATTTGTAATTGTGTTCTCATCTCTTCTTGTTTCCTCTTTGAGTTTTGTTTGGTGTGAAGAAACTCACAAAAAAGAGGAACAGAATGTCACTTCACAGCTATTTTTCGTGAAGCATACCAGTAAGTGCAATTTTACAATCGTTGTAAGTCCCGTGTACTATGTAGCTGCTCGACACAGTGCTGAATAATACTACCGTATTTTGTTATTGTTAATGGCATCGTCCAATCTGCTGAAAAAGTTGATCTCTTAATGATTTACAAGTTACTACAATCGGAAGAGCAACGGCTTATGTTTAATTTGAATATAAAAGTATCATACTTATAGTTATATGATGCAGAGCGAATGTATTACGGATGGAGCTCATGTCATTTATCGATCTCATTGTGCATAGCATGAGGACATAGTGAAAGTATTGACCCACTGGTAAATATAGCAGTATATACCCGAAAAAAGTCAAACAATGATTCTAAGAAAGCCGTTGTGTTCCTCATTGCAAAAATGCAATAATTTATTGGTCCAGAAAATGCATAATGCGGTCAAAAGTTTTTTTCAAACTACGCACACTTCGTTTTCATTCGAAGTTCGACTTGGTTTCATTGTTTTGCTTTGTTTATGAGTCTTTTTCCACATGCAAGATAATCTGCTGTTTCAACTAGCATTTTGTAGCACAAAAGCACTCATTTACTTATTGCCGTAATGGTATGAGTAATTTACCATTCGAAAACCAAGAGCCATTTTTTCTTCCTGTGTAGAAACGTCGCCGTAGATGTCAAGATTCGGAACTTAGTGGTTGTCAAAATTCCACGACCCTTTTCTGTCCACCTTAATTGTAACAATGTAACTGTTCCATGACAATGCTTTTTACCCATAGGAGACGCAGCTCAATCGAATTTGCAATGTGACAAGCGAATATAAAACTCAATCATAATCTAGGTTCCGTTTGTTGGAGACACTCTGTACAGTTACGCAAATGCAAGTGGCTCAGTTGATTTTCAAATATTAATTTTCAACTTCCAGTTACATTTTCTCGCCTTTTAGGACTTTTTGAGTACAAGAAATAAATTTAATCTTTATTACCGTTTTCATTTGAATACGTATAATTACTTTTGCATGCATACACTGAGAATGACATTGTACAATGTGCTGGGTGTCCCCAAACGAGTGACGTTATTGAAACTATGTCATCGTTCTTGATCTGCTCTTAAACGCGCGAGATAAACCTGACAATTGAATAAAATTCTATTATTTAAGCATTTTGAAACGTTTTCGCTTTGTCCGAATATATTAACGCCCGCTTCTTACAGTGCTTAAAGCTTCTTAGAGAGCTCACTGAAGCGCGGTATTCAGAAAGGCAGCTGTATAATAATGACATCAAAGCTCTGTGCGCCTGATCCAGTCGTGATCGATCAAGAAGTAAAGAAACTACAACTAATAGGAAAGAAAATAGCTTCCAAATTAGCCAATCAAATAGCTTGTATACGGTTGGGCACACTTCCAACGTACCCCTTGATCGATCAGACCAAACCTCTAGAACGCTCACAATTTGTGTCTCCATGGAAATTGACATTTTGATTGGTCAAAAACGATTCAAACTTACAGCTAGATCGATCAGACACACTATTAGTAAGGTCATGTTTTGTAACTCCAGCAAATTTGGCCAATCAGATTGCAGAAATTTGACTCCTGAACGAGCAAAACTCAAGCGCAAGGCCACTGTTAATTTATTTTATCCACCCAAAAAATTGCTATGCAGCTGCATGAATTTATAACTGGACTGCGTTCCAAATAAAGATAATTTATTAAATTGCTGCGGAAATTTTTATGTCAGTCGCGTGATCGGTTTGAATACCCCTAGATCTGCTGTATATCATTTAACTTTTCAGACAAGTGGCGTTTGCTGAGCAATATCTTGTCAGAGTCAAGTGTACAAAGTTGGGCTGAGTGCGGCTTTAGTTGCTTGGAAACACGTTTGTGCGTTGCGTACAATTACAAGGAAAAATCAATTGATAATGAAATCAACTGTCAGCTAAGCCATAAAACAGTTGATCATCAAACCGTGGGGATACGAAATGAAGACAATGGCTGGATTTTGTACGAAGCAGACGTAGAAAAGACGGTGAGATTTTGTACAAAACAATTTTGATCATTGTTTGCCAAAGCTTACTTGAACATTCTGTGACGTTATCGGATGGTCACCCGCTCAATGCAGTCTACTCATTGACGTTGCAGTAATTAAAGTGTTTTGAGTCCTTAGCTTAATTGCAGCGGCGTAAGAAGCAAGGTAGACTTGGGGGGAGGGGTACATATCTTCAGAGGCACTTTTCACTACAAAAAGTCGAAAAAGGGCACCCACGCACAGGTAAATTTGTTTTCGGAAGCTAAACAGGGACGGTGTCCCTGAACATAATGAGTTTCCTGAACATAATCCAGAGTGAAACATTTGAAATGTTTCCATG
Organism: Phenganax marumi; assembly: GCA_025400095.1. Lineage (NCBI taxonomy): Eukaryota > Metazoa > Cnidaria > Anthozoa > Malacalcyonacea > Clavulariidae > Phenganax > Phenganax marumi. Next base: position 527 of record JAODVM010250166.1, on the reverse strand, counting down.
CAACATTGTTACCTTCTAGTAATAATCTAACCGTCAATATTACAGCCAAGTATCACAAGTTGTATGTTGTATGCCGCTTAATTTAATCACACTGACGAACTTTTGCGCAACCCTTTTCCAACGTAGCTAGCAGAATAATTTTAAATCTTAAACAAAAACGTAAAACAAAAATGCTTGAATAGAATTAAATAAGATTTTATTTTAGACGAAGATTCATGTTTGTAATTCAGGCACAACCTCGTGTTTTTCTGAAAAGCATGCCAAGGTAGTCTTTAAGAAGGGCACTTTCCTTTTCAAAAAAGCATTTTTTTATCTTTTTATTATTATTTTAAAAGTTGGAGGGCGCGTGCACTCAAAGCCTTTCGGGTTCCTGCGCCCTGGCTAGATGTCAATTTTAATATTGAACTTCAACAAGCTTGGATTGGCTTATCCGAATGTACCAATTTCCCATGCTAATATCATTATTGACAATTTTCCTCGTTTCTGATTGGTTAAGGACATCGACATTTTCTTTTAATTTTTTTTAC
>JAODVM010250055.1:0-12711 GCA_025400095.1 Phenganax marumi | reverse complement strand
CGTCCCAAAACCGAGACGTGAATTTTTTAAGAAAAGTTTCAGATACAGCGGAGCTAAACTATGGAATAATCTTTCACTGGAAGCCAAGGAGGCGCAATCAATTTATTCGTTCAAAAGTATTATAAAACAAAAAAATAGATAGATAGAAACAAAATAAGTAGATTATAGCGTATGCCCGGATCGCACGAATTTAATTTTTTTCACATTTTTTTCCCTGTAATTAGTTGTATAGCTATATTTTCTTTGTTAATATGCTTATCTTTGTTATGCTTTGTAAATATGCGTATTTATTTTTGTAACGACGCCCCTTGTGGAAACCAGCAACCTTGTTGACAGGGCTAGCGTCATTAAATAAAGTTTTACATAACATTTACATTACATTACATTTCTCTGATTTACATGTATGTGGGTTCATACGTATCGGAGAAAGCGAAGCATCGACCTCTCCCGTTCTTTTTTACTTGTTTACTTCCTTATCTGTTTCGTATTTGAATCTGTAGATCCACATTTCGGGTAAAACGTTTTCATCTTTTTGTCTGTCAACAAGTGTTCATTCTTTCTTAGTGCCCTAATTCCACTACTTGCATTGCTTGTTTTCAATGTTCAGCTTTTATGAAACTTACCAGTAAGTTTTCAAATCTTTCACGTTTCTTTTGGTTGGGTTGGGTTGGAATTGCAAGGATTACCGAATCTTTGAGGAGTTGTGTAGTCCTATATGCTATTACAAATGGTGGTACTGCGACTCCTTGAAATGCGTCCCGTAGTGACGTCCCCAGGTCCCGTTTAATAAAATGTAAGGATCTGATGGCAATACAGACAATAGTTCTTATCATGAAATAGTTTTACGAGAAGCCGGGACGCCTTGAAATGCGTCCATGGCAAAGTCCTGGGTCCCATTGGTCTAGCGGTCTTACGGGACGCCTGTAAATGCGTCCCTGGGTCCCGTAAGAACTATTGTCTAGACCGACAAGAGTTCTTACCATGGCACAGTCTTACGGGACACCGGGACGCTTCAAAACGCATCCTGCGACCAAGTCCCTGGGTCCTGTTTAATAAAATGCAGGGGTCGTTTGGACAGACAGACAATAGTTCCTATCATAGAACATACTTACGGGAGTTCAGCAGCAGGTGTTTGAGAAGAAAACAGAAAAGTTCTGTAAGGGTTCTCTAGGGATCCTCTCAGGATGCGGCAATCTATCCAGGCCTCGTAGGCCCTGTTCATGACTAGGCATACAATAGTTCTTACAATGAAATAGTCTTACAGGACCCTGAGACTCGTAAAAACGCGTCCCGTGGCAAAGTCCCTGAGTCTCGTTTAAAAAAATGAAAGGATCTGACGACAATACAGACAATAGTTCATGTGAGGCAATTTCCTGAAAGCTACACAGCCTTAAATCACAAAACCAAGATTACCTCTCTGTAATGATCGATAGAGTAATAGACTCAAAAATCTAAATTTTTCTCAACAAAAACCAGGAAAAAGCACAGCATGAGGCATGGACCACAAATGAGAACAACGATCCATAGTCCTGGAAGATTTGAACACATGGAGCAATGAAATTCGATGACAGGGAAAATGCAAAGCGACCTGCATCCGGTGAAGTCCTGTCGAACGCAGCAAACACAGACAATACATCACGGAGCACAGAAACAGTCTTGGACGGAGTATCTGCCGCACGTATATTACGCCGCAAGGATAAAATCAACTTTGGTTTGACTGTTCTGGACACCAGCAGGAGCCCAAATTTAATATATATGTCTTTTGAGCCTGAAAACGGGAAAAGCATTCCAGTCGGAACAAGCTATAGGAAAAGTCGCAACCCCTACAACCCTAGAATTAGAAGGAGCCGCTGCAGTCTTATTTAAAATATCCACTGCTGATCCATCTCATTTGAAGATCCAGCTACCTTCGTACGTTATACTAAATGCATACCGTATAAGCAATAAAATAGCTGAACTATCTGCTGTGGTAAACATAAAAAATCCAGCAGTTGTGCTAATCACTGAGTCATGGCTGAGCGAAACCATCCCGGACTCTGCGCTAACAATAGGCTCTGACTTAAAATCTTCCGTCTGTGCAGAGCTACCGTTGGTGGTGGAGTGCTCACCTATGTGCACTCCAGTGTCTCAGCCACCCGCTTGGTGACTGCAGAAGATAGTGACAAGGATGTGCTATGGTTACTGCTGAAGCCTCCCAGAACTCCAAGACAATACAGCTCAATAATTGTTGGAGTGGTATATCATCCCCCAGGGCAAGCTACCAAGAACAACAACAGTGTGATCGAATATCTCGCAACCTGCCTTGATTGTTTCCTAACTGAACGACCATCATGTGGAATTGTGACTGAAGGTAATTTCAATGAACTAAAGTTAAGTTGCCTCTGCAACCCGTTTGATCATGCAAGAGCACCTACCGGAGGTAATATAATTTTGAACCAATTTTGTACCAACATGAACGGCTGGTTCAACCCCGTGTAACATCTCCTCCCAATTGGCGGCTCAGACCATCAATGTCTACTCCAAACTCTTATGGAAAAACAGAAGACACCGGCCTATTCCAAACGGCCTAGACTCATGACGACTACAAACCTTAATGCCCTTAGTTGAGAATCCTTCAAGAGGACAGGACATCAGTGTATGAATCTCAAGATATAGACGGAAAAGTGAGAAATTTCAGCTCCACCTTGACGAAATGCTTGAAGAAACAATCCCTAAGAAAACTGTTCGTGTCCATCAGTCTGATAAACCGTGGATGACAAGCTATACTAAATCTAAAATTAAACAACTGCAACAAGCGTATGCTCGGGCAATACAGCAAATTACCACTTATTTTGTGACACTGTTAGTAGACTGTATCAGAAGCTAAAGCCAGGTATTACAAATCTAATGCAAAAGATCTGTGACGGTCAAATCCAGCACAGTGGTACAAGACAATAAACGCTCTCGCTGGAACAAACTATGATAGTAATTCCAGGATGTACACATCTCAATCTGAAATTAAAGAGACAGCTGAAAAACTGCAAGTTGTGTTCACTAAACCCTGGGTAAAGATGAGAGATGAAAACAAGCTAGATATCAGTGAATTTGCTCACCTGGTTAAAGACGTACCTCCACCTTTACCTTCAATCAGTCAAATAAAAAGCTGTCCAAAACACCCGATATCTCAAGGAAGGCGACCGGTGTAGATGAGATCCTTGCGTGGATCCTCAAGAACTTCTCGGAAGACATTTCGCGAATGGTACATAATGTTGTATGCAGCATAGATCAATGCAAATATCCAACAGCATATAAACATGCTCTGGTAACACCAGTAGCAAAAATCTCAAATCCAAGTGACATAGAAAGTGATTTCCGTCAGAGATCAGTTCTCCCACAGATGGCCAAAATTCTAGAGGCACTTCAACTCCAATTGAATTGGCAAGATCTTAAGGTTAAAAATAACCAGCTTGCATTTACCCAAGGGCGATCCACCACATCTGCCTTAATTTGTATAACCCAAAAGTGGTATGACGCTTCTGATAACTTCTTGTCCGGTAGGAGAGTCATTCACGTCGTCTCCCTAGATTTTTGTAAGGCCTTCGACTTTGTGAACCATAGCATCCTACTCGAGAAGCCTGCGCATATGGACATTAATAAATCGTTATGGGTATGGGTTAGAAGCTTCCTTGCGGACAGGATTCAGCAGGTAAACCTAAGTGGAGTTCTATCATCAGTCACTATATACCCCTGTGGTGTTCCACACGGATCTGTAATCTCACCAACACTTTTCAGTATACTAATAAATGACCTCGAAGACTGCATTCCGAGCAATCTGAATATTGTTACAGTAAAATACGCTGATGACTACACTCGGACTGAAACCATTGAACGAGGCTCATCGAGCTCAATGCGACTGGTAATAGCTTGTGCATGCAGATGCGCGGAGACGAATAAGATGAAATTTAACCCGTAAAAAGCTAAAGACATCTGGATATGTTTCACTTATTCCATCCAAGAACCACCTTTAATTCAAATAACAGAAGATGCGGTCGAAAGAGTAAGGTGTTCCAGACTGTTGGGTGTTTGGTGGCAAACAATCTGAAATGGAATGAACACGTGGAGAAAATTATCCGCAAAGCAAATAAAAGACTCTACCACCTAAGGCAATGTAAAGAATCTCGTCTACCTTTACAGATCAGTCTCACCTAGTACACCTCAAAGATCAGACCTATCGTAGAGTACGCAAGCCTAATCTGGTGTGGTCTGCCGAGATATTTGCAAGCCGAACTAGAGAAGGTGGAACGAAGAAGTCTGAAAATATTACGTCTGAGCGACGACTTTCTACCAACCCTGGAAACTAGACGAGATAAAGCATCAAGATGTGAGTTTGAACGTATGTGCAGCGACCTTGAACATCCTTGTCATAATACGTTTCTGTCCGAGAAGACAATCTATCCGTATGATTTGCAAGAAGACTTTAAAGAATATCAAATCTCTTCCAAAACAGAAAGACATAAGAAACCATTCGTACCGCGTGGCTGTAAAATAACTATAGGCTGTAAAACAACTATAGGAATAGCATTACTAGCTTTTTGTGGATTGACTTAAGCCCTTTCAAATTTTTCTAAGCTTAGCTAGGACTGTAAATTTTTAAATTGTAAATAGCATTACTATTATGCGTAAATCCATTGTATTTCTTTGCCCAAGATGGATGATTAAAGAATATTATAATATTATTAGACTTTGTCCTTCATTACTACTCGCATTCAAGTGAGGATTCCAATGTGTACAGTGGTATCCGAACCTCTTCCTAGTATTGGCGAGAATAGATAAACAACGTTTTCGACAACATGAACGGCGTGAGAAACGTCAAAGGACTGAGTCAACAACGGTGATTGCTGGAATTCGAATACGTCAAGTTTACTGCCGGTCGACATTCGTGTTGTTGAAAACGTTGCTTAATTGCAGAAGCTCACTATTTCTTCGGAACTTTGCTTGTATTGGTTGGCACTGTTGTATTTCTACTAAGATACGATTGACGTTTCAGGAACTGTAAATTTTTGTCTCATCTTCGAGTTATACGCTTGGATAGCGATGAGTTGTACTCCGCTGCATTATCGATTCGTAATTTTTTAGATGTAGAAAAACATATTCTTCAAATTTTTCACGGACCTGGGACTTCTTATTCATGTAATCTGCGTACCTTGTATATTCATTGATGAAAGTTACTGAATCTTTCGATCTACTTTAAATCTCTTCTTCCATAGGGGCGAAGGTGTCGAAGCTTGAACGTTTTAGAGCTTTCTTTGTTTTACTCTAAACTTTCTCTGGTTTTGGCTTGCTATAACGCATTGTACGCATTTCACATGCTTTTCACAGCCAATTTTACCCGGCGTTAACATCTGTTTTGTTAAGACGCTCGAGACGCTTGTGCTATAAATTGATATCTCGTTTGATGTTGGTTTTGTTGGTATAGTTCGATTAACCAAATTGGATGGCTGCGTAGATTTCAAAAGAGGACAAAACCACCGTATTTTTAGCCGATTTTACGATTATTTTTTAACGCCGTTGTTGGGTTGCTGCTGTACAAGATGAACGGTGACCAAACTCAACTGCTTTGCTGACCAAAGGAAGATTTACTTTATAATTTGCAGCATAAGAAACATTACTTCCAACTCTGCCATCTTTTCATTCCTTAGTGCAATTGACTGTTATTGGTACATCATCATATCCTTGAATCGCTCTGAGGTTTTCTTTGAGATCTTACACATTCTTATTATAACCTTGTTGTATGTTACTGATCTGGCTCACAATCTGTTTTGTGCCACTAGTATCCCCATTTAAATTCCTTGTCATTTCTGCACTTCTTTTTCTGTCTTCCACAGAACTGACCAAGTATTCTGCCAAGCGTATCTGCGTGTGTCAAACTGCTTTCTTTTTTTGCAAAAAATCGCTTGCTTTTTCTATTTTGACGAACTGTTCATTTCTACATGAAAGGTGTTTTATTGAAATGAAAGAACTTGAAATGAGTTCTGTGAAACATGGTGTGGATGCCCATGTTGTCCACTTGGCTTTCTCTATCACGAAATGACTCTTTTTTCTTGTAATAATAGTCTTCTTTTTGCCGAAATGGTTTGCTGTTTGTCAAAAATATTTTGTTTAGTTGCGTAGTAAGGAAACAATGAAACACGTTTCCAGTAAAGATTGCATAAACAAAGGGAATAAAAAGTTTTTTTGAACTAGTTTCGCTCTGCGTTAGCCTAAGCCTGGTTTTCTCTTGCGACATGAACAAAAGCGTAAATAGAACAAAAGGGGAAACAAAGAAAACGCAATGAAGTACTTGAAGTGTTCGACTTAAGCATTGACATAACCGCCAGCATAAGTATAAGAACCGAAGCATGAGGCAAGCTAGGAAAAACGAAAGAGAATTTAAAAGAACATTCTTTTCGCTTTGTTTTTGTAATCCTGAGAGAAATAGTAGCTTATGCTTAATTGCTTTGCGAGTGAAAACCAAGCTTTGACCTAGTTTACACTGGAAAATTTCGTCGGCGATTTTGTCCTCCTCACACATGTTTGAGGCCCGTTTCAAATATCAATTATGGTCTCTCTACTGCGGCGTCGAATGCAATGAAAACAATTGAAAATGAGAGGTCTTACTTAGCTGCTTAGATATTGTTTTAGTGCATTCGGCACGGCAATATTACGACGTTTGAAACGAGCCTCGTAACATATCACCACGTACAAGCTTGTCCTAACTAAACTGACTGATGTACTAAGCTAGTAATCGCTAACGGTGTAGTTGTTACTGTGAGTCAGGTTTAAGTCACGCAGAAAAGAGAATTCAGAAGACAACGTTTTCGCATCTGCCAAAGTCATGCTTTGTATTCTCTCGGGAGAAAACATTAGACTAATGTTTTCAATTAAGAGAATCAAACAATACATAATACTTTGGCTGCTTTTTGGACACTTTGTGTAGTGACGGACGCAAGAAATCTCTCTCCAGTAGCCGCAGAGAATAGAGCTTGCTGACATGGGCAACTTCAGGGTGTATATGAAAGAAATTAGATCTTTATAGAATTCGTCCTATTGTTATAATTTCAGTGCCTCGACTGGGCTAAATGTACTAATGCGTAAAACTATGTACGGGCACAAATTGGTATATCTCTGTTCTATGCACAAGCTTTTTCGCTTCCGGTAATGTAAACCAACCTCTTACAGCAAAAACTGCATCATAAATTGTATTATGTAATGTGTGTTAATGCACCTGTGGTTTAGCGTAGTGCTCAGGCATTTAAATTATTACAATAGGCAACAAAAGGCTGATGTGTAAACGTCTTCTCTTTTAATTATAGCTACACCCTCTATGCATTAATTGTTTTCAAGGAATAACGGTATAAAATATGAAGATCCAAGTTGAGATTTTTCAAAACCATTAGCTTTGCATCATGGCAGAAGCGGTTGATTCCGATATTTCCTACAAGAGTGCAAGAGCGAATGAAAATGTCAGCCCAGTGAGATTAAGCTCTCAAGTTAGCGACATACCAGCTATAAGCTCATCCATTCAAGCTGTTTCTGAAACATGCCAATCGATCAAGGAATCAAACGCTTACGTAAAATATGGAGTCACTGTGGCTGAGGCTTCGATTGAAAAGGCTATGGAAGCAGGCAAGGCTATTCTGGAGTCCAAGCCTCTGGCGCCAATCTCAAACGCTGCGTTCGAAAAGGGTAAGTTGAAAGTTACAAACCAAAGTATAACAAATTCGGCCTGTTTATGGCACGGGTACGGGTCTTTTAGGTAAGAGTTCAAACACGAGTAGGAGAACTTCCTCCGATTTCCAAACGCCGAGAGGAGTTAAAAATACGAAGCGAAGCAGAGTGTATTTTAACGAACTTCGAGGCGTTTGGAAATCGGAGGAAGTTCTGCTTACGAGTGTTTGAAATTGCTTCAAAAACTAAGGTGTATTTTGCGAGAAAATCGATGTGAATGTTGGTTTAATTTATGTAATTTCTTCCCCCGATTTCCAACCTTTCTCCACGGCATTGATTTTCTTTGTTTTTGGTTAATGAATTAGTGATTAGTTTTTCAATCTTGATTTCTGGTCTTATCGGAGCAAATTTGTTAATTGTTTTTCTAACAGTACAATAGCGGCGAGTTTAACTAATCTAATATGTCGTGAGCTGGTGAGTGATAATCAAGCTAAAAGAAAACGTTGAAAACTGACCTGCGAAGCGCGGATTGAAGCGCCTTAGTATGAGAAAGAAAAAGTTACCACAAGAAAATTTTGCGTTTAAAGATCTAAAGCAGATGTACTGTACACAACGCTAGGCGTTTCATTTGCCGAACGATGAAAGATGATATTTGCATTTCTTAGCTACGGAAAGGCTACATTTTTGAAAACTTGTTGTCTACTTTCGGCGCACAGTCGCTGGTAGGACTACAGCCGGCTGTCCACTAGCAAAATTTCCCGCACGACTCTTTTGTCTTATATGCTCCCTACTGGAACTAATTTAACTTTTAGAGAGTTCTTTTCAATTTTAACATTAAAAAATTCTCGTCGCACGAAAAAACTCGCCAGTGGAAAACCGGCTTAACATAGACTACACAGTAGTTTGCGTCGCAGACTGCTGTAGACCAGATACCAAAGTTTTTAGTACTCTGTAAAGTTTCTGGTATTTCGGAACAGGTACATTTAATCTTGTAGAAAAGTACGTATTTGATCAGTAACTGTGACTCAATGTAAATCCCGTCTAATACCTTGTTAGGTATTGTTAGTATTCTAAATAGGCCATGACGCTTTGTGCCAGGATGCGTCGTGTGCTATTTCATCACACGCCCAGTCCAAAAAACATTCTTTCATGGTTGTATTCAGAATGCACACCAAGGAGGACCGGCCAGTATGTACTTTCCGATCACTCTTAATTCAAAGGTATACAGAGTTGGAGGTAGTTATGGACGAAGAGATTTAAAGCCCCAATTCATTATACCATCTTTGTTATTGTTTGGTGGAAACTTGTACACAGTGAAGACAAACGGTCATTGGAGATATGGTTCGAGGAAGCTGAGATTTTATTTATACTTTATCTTAAGCAATTTAACAAAAACATATTGAGACATGCATGGTTTGAAGGGCGAAAGTTCTATCTTTTCGTTCATATTTCATCATCATCATCATCATCATCATCAACTTTATTTATTAAGGGTAGACATAAGAACTGACAAACCAGTGGCCCTCCATGCAAATTCAAGATGTAGAATTCCACATTTTGAACAGTCATCGCGCATGTGGTCGCCATGTTTTCGCCAATATGGCAACACTGCTCGGAAAAATTGAAGTTATTCATGGAGCAGTTTCGTGAAGATCTTTCTTAGACGTTTAAATCGTCTACCAGTAGACAAAGTAAAAAAGTTGCTCTTTTATAATTCTGCCTGGTAAACGTTTGAAAATAATTTATTACAACTCTAATAATCCTTGGCCATTATCTTTCTTCTGTGATTAAATAAATTCTTTTGAGGGCGCAGGTTGAGACAAAAGTCAATGAAAGAAAATACTCTGCATGCAACCTTTGCTAAAGTTAAAATTCTATATTCTGTTTTAGTTTACCCACCAACACGATTTCACACTTTGCTCGTTCATTGTGAAATCGTTTTCGCGGTCACTGAACGTGTTGTGTTTCTAGTGAAACGTTTTTCTTTGATAATTAGAAATTCATCAAAATATTTTACGCATAAGGCCTGGTTCACACTGGTCCTAAGAATCGGGGAATCCCATTGTCTTTGTTCATTCGTGTTTAAAATCCTTTGTCGGTCCGAAAAATATAAAACAGATCGCCGATGAATTACGACCAGTGTGAACCAGGCTAAAGCCGGATTTCGATATAGTCGTAAAGATAGAGTCACGAAATTTCTAAACATCCCAAACAAAACATTGTAAAACGAACTATTACAAAAGCAATTATTAGTGGACAACCGATGGGCATGTTTTCTTTGAGATATACTGCCAAAAAGATAGATTTTTTTTTCCGTTGAGAGATGTCGTCACTCTATCTTTACGACGTTTACGACTAGATGGAAGCCAGGCTTTAGGCTTTATATGTATGTCTGTACGATCCTTTGACGCTTCCCATGTGACCACCTTTCACTAATCATACAAGATGGAATAACATGCATCCGTGTAGCAACTGTAGTGCATATTAAATGACTAACCTCTCCATACAATTAGTTCGATGCTTCGACAAACAAGCTGGCGAGATGGTTGATAAAATGTTGAAGTCAAAGCATGAGAAGGAAAGTTTGATCGCAGAGTCTTCAAGCCTTGCTGTCGGAAACGAATCTACGCTATACTATTTGGGAAGGGCATTATATCAGGTTTGGATTTTTTCCGCTTTTTTACTTCAAAGTGCGATGCTGCTTTGTTTTAAACAGTGATTTTTTTTATATTTTGAATTTCAGAAATTTGTAAACAAATTGCTTGTTAGACGTAAAGGTGTAAAACATAATCCAATAGTACTCCATTGAACCTTATAACGTCATCTTGTATAATAATTTACGCAAAATTAAAACACATGTTATTCAATTCTTGTTCTCTCCCAAAACACTGAGCAGTTCATTTTATACAAGCTGATACTTTCAAAATAAATCTCGATCTAAAGTTTCTTGCAACAAACTGATATGCTGATATACTGATATACATATATTGCAGCAATCGCATTGTATCATCAAAGTCTATTCGCTATTACGGTCAATTATCACTCATTGTTCACGTACTGTAATGTGTTGATGTAATGTGCATTCAGACGTATCATTTATGGTATAATGAAGGTTGAATTAAATTACTTTTATGCCATGCAAGGCTTATACATGGCAGTGGGTCGCGTGGAATAAAAAAGTTGTGCTAGATAAGGAGTTGCTCCTGTGTGGCATGTCACTGCAGCTTGCAATACTGGTTTTTGAAAAAAAGGTCATTCCTTGTTGCAAGACGCATTAGATTTTAGATGAGTAATGACATAGATATTCACCTAGTGGAAGTTCACTTGCACAGTGAATGGACTCTTAAAGAAATAAAGCAAGATATCTTCGCTCTTCTGTTGTATTTTTAATTTTTTTTTGACTGAATATTTGACATTTAAGTTAATCTTTCAAAGTTATGATGCAGGTTTATTCAGCATAAATTGCTAGAACAGTCCTATAAGATGATTTAACTTGCATTCTAATAGCATGAACCTATAAAAATTCTGTTGTGGATGCTGAAGATAGTAATCCTTCTTGAGTTCTATCTTAATATCAAACATACTTGGGAGATGAATCATTTAAGGGACTATAATTATGTCCCATTGACTTGTCTACTTGTTGCAGGCAAAGTTGTAAATAAACGTACAGACTAAGTTATCTCAAAAGCAAAAAGAGATACAGAAAAGTCGCATTACACATTCTTTTATAGTTTTAAAGTTATTTCAGTGAAAACAAACTTTGAGCAGTAACAATTGCGGTTGCCTTTTTCTGTTTGATGACTTGGTCATTGACAACTGTTACACTGTACATACTGCATCCTGCATGTGAAAAAACTGTAAATTTCGACTTTAATAACTTGAACTCCTTGTTCTGTCGAAATGGTATATTATTATATTTAACTGTCTGTGAACTCAAACTCGGCTCTGAAAACACTTCTTTCAAATGCCACCTTTGTATTATTCTATCGTAATTTCACCCTGCTTAACTACTCCTTGGCGTGACTTGAAGCATCTTGTCAGTCTTCTCAATGTTATAGTATTTTTACTGTAGACTTGCATTTCAAACAAAATTGAGTCATTTTCTCTTGTTTCGAAACCTCACTCATTATTTTGACCTAACGTTTTCATTCGAAAACTCATGCGTATTTTACTCTGGTATTTTCCATGCTGATTGGCTATGCTGATTGGAAGTTGTTAAACGCGTTCCTTGTTTGACTTTTTATTTCAGGTCACATCGTTTTTGATCACATTGCCGATTTTTGTTCCAAAGTACGCTTTTTCGACCATGTGGAATTTGGTAAGTGGTCTTTGGAGTATTAATGATTAAGCCAGTTGCAGACCGACTATCCTTAATGTTCTCAGTTCCGCTTCGGCAATTTATCATGTCATTTGGTTCGCTAACGCTGATTTCTTCCGTTATCCAAAGCCACAATATGGCGTTATTTAAAATACTGCATACGATACATAAAGGTGTATTGAGTAAATATGTATTTACCGAAGGGCGCGATAAAATAAGATTTCGTTTTTGTCGTGGTTGCAAAATTATTAGAGCTTTCAGAAACGAACCAACTGTGATGACTAGCTTTATAAGACTTTTAAGTTTCTTTAAATTTCTAATTTTTAAGCAGCCCTTTCAAAGTTGCTATAACCATATGCATTCACAACGGCTAATACGCTTGTACAGATAGTATACAAATTAATGTGCTCAATACTTGCCAAAGCAATAAGATAGGGCTGGGCTTGTTATATAAAACATATTAAATAAGCATCTTATAGTTTCATTCAATATTGATACAAAAACATACTTATTACGTTGAGACTTGAATATAGGTTAGTTTTCGTTCTAGAGTAGCTTTGTTATATAGTTTGCACTTGTTCAGGGAGCGTTGCTCCTTGCGAGCGCTGTTTGTTACAGTAATTTGTAGTTTAGATAGATAGATAGATAGATAGATGGTTTACATATAGTTACTTTGCAGCTGAAGCTGAATTGCATAACTATTTACA
>JAODVM010249944.1:0-12711 GCA_025400095.1 Phenganax marumi | reverse complement strand
AAAACATACTGTTCTTTAAATTGTTCAAACTTCCAAAGAGCAGATGGACGGGTATGCGTGATAAAGTAGTGAATGTTCCCATCAATGATAATGATTTGATAAGTACATTGTCTAACATGACAAAATTACCGAGAGGATCAGATAACGCTGGTCTTCTCCCTGTTAAATTAAAAAGAAAAGTAGAATACAGCAACTTTGTCCTAGAAGCATACATTGATCCAATAAAACTTGTCAAAGCAGTCAGCGTGCTAAAAGAACTTGGTCACCCTGGCTATCTTAATGTCACAATAAACGAACGTTTTTCGGAGCAAGTTAAATCTGTAATTGATAACGTAGTGGGTGATAATCAAGAAAATGGAAAAAATACACATATGCAAAACGAAGTAAAAATGAACAATATCAAAGAGGAAAATCTGGACGAGAAGCCATTATGTGATACTAGTGATTTTAATGAAGAAGAAGAAGAAGATAATATTAATAAATATCATTTTAAAAGTTCGCATCTCTCATACATGATGGACGACGATTATCCAGAAATATCAGTAATTCATGATTGCTTACCTGGTTGTTCAGGAAAAAACACGACCAGTTACTCTATTGCTCCAGGTGAGGGTAAAGTACCTTCAAATTTAATGCGAGATGACGACTGGGATATAAACGCATTTCCTCATTTACACCCAACAGGACGATTTGGACTAAATTTCCCCAGGAGCACTCGATTGGCGCCTTGGAAATATTTCATACAACGCCCATATAATGTCAATGGGAAATTTGCGTCTAGTGCGCCGTATTTGTTTGCGTCACTTTACTTCCTAGAAAGATACCAGCTGGAACAACAAATAAATATTAGTTATCTATGTGGAAACGTCAGAAATGGTATACTTCATGAAATGAACGATCCTTATTCTGTTCTAGATCCAGTACCAAACTCCCCACGATATTGTAAGAAAAAACGCCACGAAATGGTAGCCAAATTAGAGAACCTTGGTCCATTCACCTTTTTCTGGACTTTGTCTTCTGGTGAAGTGAGATGGAAGGAAAATTTTACATCCTTACTCATTCTAGAAGGAAAAACTATCTCATACCAAATGGATGGTGAAAAGGAAATTATTGTTGTCGATGGCGAACCCCTTGACGTATTACTTTCTCACCGATCACTGCATGATGTAGTTCGCGACAACCTACTCATCGTAACAAGGAATTTTAATAATCGCATTAGGGCAATGGTGAAAAATGTCATAAATGGTAAAAACAATCCAATGCATACAACGTTTTATAACTACAGAGTCGAATTTCAGGTATGTGACGCACCGCACGTACATGGTGTCCTATGGATAAACTTTGAAAAAATGGAGAAAGATATACCAGGGATAACTGAGTGTATGGAAATATTACGACAGGGAAAACACTTGACCAATAAACAGTGTCGTATTATTGCTACATTTGCCGATAACTTCACCTCATGCAGTCTTTCTCATCCACAAGTAGCTAGTAAGGTTCGAGAAGTACAGATGCATAAGCACACAAAGACTTGTCGTAAGAAAGGAAAAAATTGTAGGTTTAACTTTCCTAGATACCCTACGGAGGAAACCATTGTTGCTCAACCCCTTCAGAGGGACCAGTTTTTGTCAGAAGCTGAATATAATAGTGCTAAAGAAAATCACCAAAATACTTTGAACGCTGTAAAGTGTGCTTTGAATGAATTAAAAGAAGAGGAATACGAAACGAAAAGTTTGGATGCAATCCTTAAAAAAATCGGAATTTCGAAATCCAATTATTATGCTGCATTACGCGTTACAACTCGGGGAACTGTGATTATATTAAAAAGAGCTGTGAGTGAAATATTTGTAAACAATTACAACATTGAATGGTTAAACGCTTGGGATGCGAAAATGGATATCCAGGTATGCTTAGATTATTATGGCATTATCACCTATATCACTGACTATTACACCAAAGATGAGTCTGGTACAATGCCGTTTCTCATGGACGCACTAAAAGAATGCGCTGGCAAACAACAATCCGAAAAGTTGCGCGTCGTGGCGAATACCTTTCTTACGCACCGACTTAAAGGCCATTGTGAAGCTCTTTACTGTATAGATCCAAATCTACATCTCACTGATTCTAACATTAAAACTATATGGGTTGACTGTAATATTCCTTCGAACTGTCGTAAGTTTTTGAGAAAGGTCGGCGATGATAGTGAAGATGAAAGTGATGATTCACATTGTACTGACGGCCACAGTGAATATTATAAAGAACACGCACAACATAATAATACCAATAGAGTTATTCATATTCCTGGAAAAACGGGACAATATATCCAAAATTCATCTTCAATACACGAAAAATATGCGTCTCGACCTACGTCATTGTCTACATTGTGCTTGGCACAATTCTCCACATCATACGACACCTGTCCAATGTCAGCGAAGAGTGTTAAAGGAGTCGGGAACAGTGACAAACAAAGTTCGCAGGTTATTGTAACAGGTACAGAGGATACTCAAGATCTGAAGTACCTACCTAAAGTAATTAACGTCGGGGGGAGGTTCATGAAATTAAGAAATCAACGGTCAGTTCTTCGTCATAAAAAATATCGAGAGGATACAGAGGCCCATGCTTTCATGTACTCTGAATTATTGTTATTTTATCCCTGGCGAGATGAAAGAGAACTCTCACCTGATGATTTTAATTCCTGTTTATTATCATATAGAGAAAAATGTAGTTGGATAGAAAAGGTAAAAAACACTCTCTTCCCTCATAAGAATAACGTCGAGCAAGGTAGAGCCTTGATAGAGTCACTAGAAGACGTACATGCCAGTCATGTAGGTGATGAATTGGATGCGCAGCATGAACAAATGCAAGAAAACGATGTGAACTTTCCACTTGAGGTTGACCCTGATCATGTCGTGAGATATCCCGATGTTCCTGAAAATGCACGCGATTCTTCCAACGACATTACTAACACAGGAGTATATCGTAGAATTGATATTTCGGACCCAACAACAATGGCCAAAGATGTTCAAAAGCTAGATGATGATCAACGACATGTTTTTGACATAGTTCTTCAGTATTGTCGAGACCTCCGCAAAATGACAGACCATGAACTCAGTAAACGAGTAGCACTGCTATTAGTCGTCCACGCTGGAGCAGGGACTGGGAAATCGACATTAATTAAAATTATCGCAAAATACACTGAAGCTACACTTCGTCGTAATGATGACAGACACCCAGACCAGCCATTCATTCTTTTAGCAGCACCAACTGGTACTGCAGCAAAGAATATCGATGGTCTCACTCTCCACTCAGCATTCAACCTACCATTTGGAAATACTTTTAAAAGTTTATCAGATAAAAAGCGTGATGAAAAAAGAAACGAATTATCCAAGGTCAAAATTCTTATCGTTGATGAATTCTCTATGGTTAAAGCAGACATCGTGTACCAGGTAAACCTACGACTTAAAGAAATTAAACAAAATGACAAAGATTTTGGTGGTATTGCTGTTATCTTATTTGGTGATCTGATGCAATTAAAACCTGTGCAAGCGAGGTACATATTCCAAAAGCCGAAGAATGACAAATTTTCATTATCCTTTCTGGTACGTTCTCTATGGGAACAATTTAAGGTTGTGGAATTACAACAAAATCACAGGCAAGGCAGTGATGGTGAGTACGCAGATATCCTGAATCGTATACGTTTTGCTAAACATACTAACAATGATATACAGCAGTTACAAGCACGCATTACACAATCCTTACCAGTCGAAGCCATTCATCTCTTCGGAACAAATTTAGAGGTTAATCACTTTAACGAACAACGATTGGAACAACTGGAAGGGCAATTAGTTGAACTAGTAGCTGTGAATATTCATCCTACTATAGAATCTTACACACCACGTATCAGTTCGGATGGTAGAGTTCACGACTCACCGTTACTTTCAATTGTCAAGTTAAAGAAGGACGCCAGAATAATGATAACATATAACGTCGACCTTTCAGATGGAATTGTTAATGGTAGTCTTGGTACTGTACGCGGATTTGTACACCGTGGTCCAGAAAATGCAGTACATGCTGTTCTGATTGAGTTCGATGATGCAGAAACTGGTAAAAAGGCCCGTCAAAATTTTAATGGCGAAAATGTCTTGACTCCTCTGAGAAGAATAACATTTGAATACACAGTTGGTAGAAAAAATGTACAAAACTCTACCAAGGTCAAAATAATCCAATTTCCATTAAAGCTAGCATGGGCTGTAACTGTGCATAAATTTCAAGGACAAACAATCATTAAACCTAGGTCACATGGAAAGAATTAATCAAGCTGCCCAGGCTTATGTTATGCTCAGTAGGATTCAGTCGATCGACCAATTGTACCTGTCCTCGTTCACTAGTGATAAAATCGAGGTCAACCAAGAAGCGTTGATTGAAACATGTCGCCTGCGTTCTGTTGCAATAAATACCAAACGTTCACAATGGTACGAAACATCGCAGTTTAAAGTTT
Organism: Phenganax marumi; assembly: GCA_025400095.1. Taxonomy (NCBI): domain Eukaryota; kingdom Metazoa; phylum Cnidaria; class Anthozoa; order Malacalcyonacea; family Clavulariidae; genus Phenganax; species Phenganax marumi. Next base: position 8,213 of record JAODVM010249944.1, on the reverse strand, counting down.
GTCATTTAAATATTCGTTCACTTAAAAAACGCATTGAAGACTTGCGTTCGGATACTACCATACTCCAAAGTAACTTCATTTGCTTAACTGAAACATGGATGACGGACAACAATATTGATCTTATTACACTTAATGGATACAAGGTGCTTCTCAATAATTTTGATCGAGGTCAAGGCATAGCAATATACCATAATATCGAGGGCGTGCGTTGTCAACATATATGTGATCATCCTTGCCAGATATCCAAACTATCGATATCGAATTATGACATTTTCGTCGTCTATCGACCACAAACATGTTCACAGGCCCAACTACTCGCTCTTATCAAAGAAAATATTTTCTTCACTACGAACACAATAATATGTGGCGACTTCAACTTAGACCTTTTAGCAAAGGATAAAAATTACATTTTTTGTGATTTTTTACTAAACAGTGGTTTTAAACAAGTCGTTAGCTCACCAACGCATATTCTTGGAGGACTGCTAGATCATGTGTATGTGAACACAAAGATTCTAGACTTACTAATACACCCTGTATACTACAGTGATCATGATGCAACATGTGTAGTCATATCTTAAAGTATTATCTACATCCTAATGTGTAAGTCAATTAATCTCCCACCCCAGGATGTGGGCATTTGTTAATGTGGGCATTTGTTAAAGGAGTGAGGGTGTATATGGTTCCGAGATTTTGACTCATGCAACACTATGGCAAAGAGATCTTTTGTTACTACATTCTAGGTACTACATTCTACGCTGCCAACACAAATAATAATATATTATTGATCTTATATTACAAAACCTCCTGAGTTGTAGTCAATTAGTTTATTCAAATTCTACAGAATCATTTGCGTCGGAGATCGTCGATTCGTCACATATGCTACTGAGGAAGGTTTCTGATTTTATCAGATCTGCTTTCAACAGCTCGTTCTCACATTGTAGTGACTCGTTTTGTTGTGCCGTGTGTATCATGTCTGTCATCTTCTTTTCGATGACTTGGAGCTTGGCTTTCATTGACTTAAACGAGGCTTTGCATTTTCTGGCAATTGTCTCGATATCCGTTTCACCTTCCAATTACCCGACTTTATTTTGTGGAAGCTCCCCAGTATTTGCAACTCAATCGTTTCCAGCATTTGTAGCTCCGTTTTAATTTCTTCCATATTTCCTAAATGTAATACAAAAAACCTGATTGGGAATCATATGAGTAATTATAAAAATAACCCGATGATGTCGTCTATATATTCAAATGCAGTGGCGTATATTGACGTACCTTGTGGCCCTGTGATGTAAGTTCAAGTATTCAAGGACCTTTGGTATATTTGTCTTATCGCGTTATAGTAGAATTAAAGAAAGCAATATGTATAGGAGTTAGTCGATGACTAGTCTCATGTTAGTATAACATTTACAAAAATTCAATAAGATTGGTGGGACTATGTTGTTTAGATGTTGCTGAAAGACAAATATGAATAAATATCGAATAACCTAGTATGTTGTTTTGCTTACCTGCGGTTAACTCTTTTAGGTGGCTTGCGATCTTCAATATGAGCGTCGGCCTTGACTGTTTTACAGAATTTTTGATCAAATACCTTGATTCGTAGACCATGAAAAAATGGTATTCATTCGTAAACGCATTTTTAAACTACGCATGATTTGGCCTCTTGGGATTTATAAGAGAATTATAATTCTCCGTAACCTCGAAGATTGCGCACTTTACATTACAATCGAATTTTTTATTGGCTTTATTTCAACTTAAGCAACGTGCCAGTACTTTTACTTTACACTTTTCTGTGGCAACTGTATAATCGTTTACTTAGAAACAGTGACCGTAGCCTGCCAGCGACGATAGAACGACGATAATTGGGGAGCGCATATTCATGTTCAACATTACCGATATCTTTTGAAAGCGAAAAAAGTACTTTTGTTTTTACGGTACATGAACACGAATATATGGATATAAGCCCCATTATCGTAGTTTCACCGCCACTGAGTAGAACGACAAATTGCGACGCCTTTTTGTTTACTTTTCACTTATAAAACGTATGCTTTTTAGTACGCGATTCTAATAGTGGTAAAAGTCGATGTACAAAAGTACGGCGCCAGTTCCTGGTCCCATAGTACGAATGTACTTGTTAAACTTCTCGTTTCTCGTTGGCTATTTAATAGAAATCTCTCAAGCTTCCACAAATCGTAGACATTTGAATGCTCTTTTGAACGATATAAAGTTTAAAAGCGGCCGATTCGTAGTAGCTATAAAAAAATTCTGCCTCAACGTCCAGAGTAGAGTGTTCAGTGATTTTTCAGTTAAAACTGGAGCAGTTGTGTTATGATTCTAATTCAATCAATCGTCATTCAGAGTCGTTCCATCACGAACTCGACCCAATTTTCTAATTCAATTGGCTTAGGGTGTGTCAGTTCTTCCTTAGATTTTCCTAACTTAATGTTGTTCACTAAAGTGTGTGAGATTAAAAGGTTCACGTTTTTGAGAGACCCTGATAATTACCTAAGACATGGCTCGATGTCAATACAACTATGTACTTTAGTTTGTTAAACAGTGGAAATATTACTGGTTTTCCTCAGCTTCAGTTTTTCTTATTTCTTCTGACTCACTGTACACAATACTGCTGCTAAGGTTAGTAAGAATTGCACATGCATGCATTATTTTATCAATGCTTGCCACAGTAACGTTATTTGCTTCATCTTGCTTCGATTTAATGGTATTGGCAGTGGACCTGATGAGAGTATGGTGAACCTGTTCTTGATCAAGCCAATAACCCTTTCAATGTGAATTCGTATTGCTGCCAGCTGACGTGTAGTCTCCACCTCTCTAGCTGACAACTGCTTCTTGCCTTTGGTGAAACTTGGTATAATGAGCTCCACACCATATTTTGCCATAAAATCATCCGTCAATGTAAATCCTCGATCAGCTGAGATCTGATCCCTTGGGACATGAGACAAGTCCATAAAACCAGATTTCTTAACAAGCTCAACATACGATCACCCCAGGCCTTTGAAAGAATGGATATGGATCCGTGTGGGGTACAGGCAATTAGGAACTTGACAGTTGAGTGCTTTTTGTAATTTGAGTATACACAAGCATCTAATTTCTTCGGTCGGTCTATAAAAATCTTTGTACAATCAATAGTCCCAGTCAAGCGAGGAAAATATTGCTTAAAAACTTTTGGTAAAGTTCGTGAGCTGGCCTTCATGGTCAGGCCATTTTATTAAGAATGACAATTTACAGTAAATTAGGCCAATCCATTTCCAAAACATGTAATTCAAAGATGTTTTGTTGCTGTTGAACTGGTCGGCAAGACACACCCATTGTGGATTTAAGCGTAATTTGACAATTGTCATCAGGAGCTGATCTTCATATGACATGTGTGATTTACATCCAGACTGGAAAGTTTGCAAACTGCGCAACCGAGATCAAAATTTTCCAAAAATTTTGCGCGCCTGACCTACGAATTTCCCTCGCCTCCTGCAATTAGTATAATACAAATTTTTCGTACAACAACTTGTTTACGAAAGTCTATCCTGATAAAAAAGGGTTTGTACGTCGTGCTGTTGTCAAGACAAATGCAGCGACTATTGAACGTCCAATTACCAAATTATGTTTGTTAGAATCAATATAATCTCCAGAATTATTGACCGTACTATCATTGTTATAAATGCTCTCACATGAGGTTAATCAACAGTAAATACTTCGATTATATCTCCGCATTTAGGGCATGTTCATATGAGCCAAAGTGTGGCCAGAGTGGAATGCGTCACGTCAACATGGCCGGCAGTGCAAGTTTTAGCTCCGCTGTTGAAAGCAAAAAATTAGCTGAATCCTTATCAAGTTTTGTGAATGACAATACTCCTAATTTTGGCGAATTAGATTTAATAAACTCAGCGAATGTTGTGAACACTTTGCTCAGTAATTTTTGCTATAAAAATAATAAACTGAAATGGTCGGGTTCGTTGGAAGATCTGAAGGCTTTTGTGCTTGGTGAAGTGGATGAGGAAATAGCCGAGAGTACAACCTGGCGAGCACCTGGCGGTGGTACCTGGAAATTTGAGAACAGTGTACTATCCGTTACATGGCAAAGTAGGAGTCAAAACGTTTATTTTGAAGGTGATAGGGGTGAGGAAGTGACAAATCGGATAACGTCGCTCGTTAAGCGTGGCGACTATGCTCCAGTAAACACCAATTCTATCCAAGGAGAAGCAGCCGAAGCCGTATTGAGAACTGCCCAAGCTAAATCGAATCGTCAAATTCCTAACCAAACCTTGGTCGAAACGACGAAAAATATTGCCGCTAAACAAAAGAACGCCATTGTGGACAAGAAAGCTAGCGTAGCGCATGCAGCAAAGCAGAGCGAACAACCACACAGTTTCTCGTTAAATCATGCATCGGATGTCAACTTAGAGCTAGGAATTAACACACCTACTCAAGATACCGATGCAATATCTTGTCAAACATCAGACAGTTCGAATTCTTGCTGTTGTCATTGCAAAAGTTTTGCTTCTCAACTCGAGCGTATCGAAGGTGATTTGCTTCAAGTACAAAGTCGAATTGGTGCTGGTGAAACTGAAGGCGCAACCCATCCTTGCGTTGGTAATTCGCTACGTAAGGAAAACGACCGGTTGCAGAGCGAGTTGGAACTGGCTAAACGTACCATCTCTAAGCTTGAAGTGAAAATAAAGGATTTACAAAGTGAGAAGTCGAGTCTGACAACCGTGATTAAAATTCTACATGAGGACAATATATGTTCGCAACACGTTAATTACCTTGAGTCAAAAGGGCTAGAGGATCAGGGTGGAGATTATACGGCTTTTGGCAACAAGAATAAGCGGAAGAAAATTCGTACTGGCAATGGAAATAAAAAGTCCTCGGTTCCACGAGAAACTGGTAATCTTAAACTTCAAAACGCTTTTGAAGAGTTGTTAGCTGAAGATAGTAATTCAGAGGAAGGTGATGTGTCTACAAATTCCCAATCTAATCGTGAATGTGCTGAAGCCTCGAATCCTTGCAGGAATAATAATAAAAGAAAAAAGTCTACAAACAACAGACAACGCAACAATGAAACAAACCAGCTTGGTAATGATCGACCTGGCGGTAAGAAGTCTGTTATCATTGCAGGAGATTCAATTATTCAGCATGTCCACGGTTGGGAAATTTCCCAGGATAATTGTAATGTGGCTGTGAAGTCTTTTTCTGGTAGTAAAATAGAGGACATGCAGGATTATTTGAAACCTTTAATTCGAAGGAAGCCAGATGAGATTATCCTCCATATTGGGACAAATAATTTGAAGGACTCGAGTTCCACCCCACAGCAACTTGCTGAAGGTATTTTAAATCTAGGAACCCAAATTAGAAGAGGTTCACCAACTACTAAGGTATGCCTCTCTGCTTTACTAATAAGAAGTGATAATTCTAACTTAGTCACTAAAATTCAGGATATTAATAAGCGATTAAGAGCCAATTGCATCAGTAACAATTGGTCTTTTATTGATAACAGCAACGTAGATAAATTGTGCCTAAATCGTAGAGGCCTACATCTCAATCGTAGGGGAAGTGACTTATTGAGTCGAAATTTCAGGCATCATCTTGTAAATTGACTGGTGGGGCAGACTGGTGTCAGTAGAACCAATATGCCAAGTTCTGTCGGTTTTTCGAAAATCAGAGGTTTTGGAATGGCCATGCTCAATATAGGAAGTCTTCCAAAGCATATTGATCAAATTCGTGTTTTGCTTACTTCAAGTAATTTTGATGTTTTAGCTATAAATGAAACCAGACTTGATTGCACCATATCCGACGATCTTGTCAGTATTCCTAATTATGATATAATTCGTTTTGATCGCAATAGAAACGGTGGCGGTGTTTGTCTTTATATAAATAACGCTATTAGCTATTGCAATCTGAGCCACAAAATTCCTGAAAACTTGGAGGCAGTTTGTATTGAAGTTCATAAACCTCATACTAAGCCATTTATTATTGGCTCAATCTACAGACCCCCAAATTGTTCTGTAGAAATGTTTTATAAAATTGAAAATTTCCTAAACGATATTGATTCTGATTATTTGGAAATTTATCTTCTCGGCGATCTAAATTGTGATATGTTAGATTCATCCAGTCATGTCACCAAACGGCTTAATTTACTCATGGAATCGTACCAACTGTCACAAGTTGTCTCTCAACCAACTCGTGTTACCCAGTCATCCTCCACTTTAATAGATGTTTGTATCACCTCACATCCGGAACATATTATTCTGTCTGATGTTGTTCCTTTGGGAATTAGCGACCATGACCTTGTGCATGTAATTAGGAAATCTAATTCAACTGTTAAGATCCACTCTCATAAAACTGTGCAAGTTCGCAGTTTTAGAAAATTTAATTCAAATCGTTTCCAGGAAGATTTGTTTAATGAACCATGGCATCTGATTGAGATGCAACCCAATATTGATTTGAAATGGTCACTTTGGAAAACAATTTTTCTTGGAGTCTTTGATAAGCATGCACCGCAAGTTTCCAAAAGAATAAGGACTAGACACAATGTTCCTTGGATTAATAAAACTACCAAAAATTTGATTTTTGAGAGAAATAGAATGAAGCGTAAGGCTACTATTTCTAAATCAGATGCTGACTGGAGTACTTTTAAGTCGCTCAGAAATAGGGTAATTTCAAGGTTACGAAATGACAAAGAAATCTTTTACAGAAATTTGATTAATAAAAACAAGGACCCAAAAGATGCATGGAAAGCAATTAATAGCATATTGGGTCGAAATCAACCTAAACCGATTATAAATAATCTTAATTTGGATGGTAAGGATTTTGTTGGGCCTGAGGAAGTTTCAGAATGTTTCAATAATCACTTCACTGGAGTAGGCGAAAAGATTGCGGATTCTCTTGAAAGTGGAGGTAGTTCATTTGCTGAATACTTGACTGACGTTTCCAGCGATTGTACTTTTAATTTCCGCTGTGTTGATCCGCAAACTGTTTTCGAAAAATTAAACTCTATTTCTACCACCAAAGCTACTGGTATTGACCAAATTCCTGGGAAAATTTTGAAACTAGCTGCTCCTGCTATTGCACAGTCCTTAACCATGCTATTTAATTATTCTATCGCTACTGAATCATTTCCATCTGAGTGGAAAATTGCAAAAGTCATTCCTTTGCACAAATCGGGGCCAAGAAATTTACTCGATAACTATCGCCCAATTTCAATCTTACCAGCCATAAGTAAGGTTTTTGAGAAAATTCTTTATAACCAGTTGTCGAATCATTTGAATGCCAACAATCTTATTTCGAAATTTCAATTTGGTTTTAGAACTCTGCATTCAACAGGTGATGCCCTGCTTCATAGCACCAATGAATGGTACTCAAATATGGACTGTGGTTTGTTTAATATTGCCGTTTTTCTGGATTTGAAAAAAGCATTTGACACGGTTAATCATGAAATTCTGACTAAAAAATTAGCCTATTACGGCCTTGACCCGTCGGCAATAAATCTTCTTAGCTCGTATTTGATTAATCGTGTGCAAATATGCTGTATAGATGGCCATTTTTCGTGTCCAAAGAAAATTAATTACGGAATCCCTCAAGGTTCTATACTGGGGCCTCTGTTATTTTTAATATATGTGAATGATTTGCCAAATTGCGTGAAAAATTCCACGATTAGAATGTTTGCAGATGATACTACTCTTACTGCCTCTGGCAAATCATTGCAAGATATCGAATATAAACTCAACGGGGATTTGGATAATATTAGAGAGTGGCTTTTAGCAAACAAACTATGTCTCAACCTTACAAAGACGGAATATCTATTAATGGGTAGTCCTTATAAAATTAATAACCTTGCAGTTGAACCTAACATTGTGATAGACAATGTACCCATTAAACGAGTAACAAAAACTAAATCATTGGGTGTTCAAATTGATCAATTCTTATCTTGGAATAGTCATGTGGAGGAAGTATGTAAAAAAGCGTCGTCGGGAATTGGTGCAATCAAAAGGTTAAAAAGTTGTGTCTCTCGTGAATCGCTTCTATCAGTCTATTATGCTTTGGTCCAACCCTATTTCGACTATTGTTGCCTTGTGTGGGACCCAGTTGGGGTCACGCTTGCAAACCGAATTCAGACTCTACAAAATAGAGCAGCAAGGGTAATATTAGGTTATAGAAATGAGCATGGTCAATCTGAAGCAGCTTTATCTGACTTGGGTTGGAAAACC
>JAODVM010249833.1:0-12713 GCA_025400095.1 Phenganax marumi | reverse complement strand
TACATGAATTAACAATGTGGAAGCATCACTTCCAACGTTCTGAACAACTAAATGCAATTCTGGCCAATTAACCATAATTCTGGCAATCACAGCATTCTGGCAATCACAACACAAACTTAAAAGTCGGTGCACTTCAAGTCGGCCTTTTTGCAGGATCAACGCATGGTTGAGCATCCAGTCTTGTACTTGTACTCAACAGTGAACACATTCAGCCAAAAGTTGCGGAGCGGGTGGTCGTGTCATCAAATTTATCTGCTGGCTCTTCATCTTCAAGCGCCTAATCTTTATCAACCGGTGATTGAAGATCGAGTTCTGCATTTCAATACTGACGCCATGATGCTGCTTGATGGTTTGTTCTACAGATATGTTGAACAAGACTGTCGCAACTTTGAGGCGACAAGACATCGTCTGTCTCCTGTAGGAGTTCTAGTTAGTTTCATATTTATTCCTTTATTCGTAAAATAGCATGAAACTAGTTTTTTTCATATGCCTTAGGACGGTTCTGCAATTGAAGTAATTCTATTTGTCTTCATTTTAATTTTAAATCAAGAAAGGAAAGGATTATCTATAAACTGTTATTTTTTAGATCAGGCAAGTCTGTGTACATAATTTCTTATGTTTCAAAATATAGCGGCAAGTATATATAAATGAGGTAAAACGTATGCCAAACCGTAAAATGAAAGAGTTGTAAGAAAAGTACTTCCAAGTTCACCAGCTAAATAAGCTCGCTTTGCTTCGAAACCAATGAGTTTGTCATATAAATAATTTGCATGTTTCGATCAATCCGTGAAATTTAATACACTAGTTTTGCCTTGTTAAACAATTCTTATGACTAAAATTTCTGTGCAATCGGACACTAGAGACAGTCGAACAACTTGTTATTGTATTTTGAAATGTTTGATAAAATAAAATTATGTACAAATAGATTCAGGTTAAAATATTGAAAGGTGTAGATGATCTTTTTTCTTTCTTGCCGTTTATATTAAAATAAAACAAATGGAATTACTTCAGTTGCAGAACCTTTATTTTCACCTTTATTTTGCAAACAAAGCTATAAATATAAAACTAGTTCCTTCACTCCTTCACCATGTATAAAAAAGTTGACGGCGTAGGTCGAGGGTAAGGGGACTGAAAGTTAGTGTGACGCACAAGAATCACTGACAAGGATGCTTTCAATTTCCGTCGCAGTCGCTGGGACAAGGGCTTTTCACTAGTGAGGAAGTGGTATCGATTCTCAGGACGAACTTAACTTTCTCATATGAAAAGAGTTCGTCAGCTACTCTGCTAAAAGTCATAGGTTTTCTCCAGGTGCTCCAGTTTTCTGATGCAGGGAAAGTTGTCAGGGAGGGCTAAGATAAACAAACAGGGTAAGCACTAGGCACGTAACGATTGATGTATAAGTAGACAGTCTAGGGTAATATAATATATATACTACATATATTAGAAAAGTATTGTAAACAGTTACGTAATTCAGCTCATGCTGCGAGGTAACTATATGCTAACCATCTATCCATCTATCTATCTATCCTGACTGAAGTCAGCCTAACTGATTGCGACATATGTCCATTCATTGAATTTCGAAGAAGTACTCAAAACCTGCAGGTTTACGAACGTGAAAACAAGTGAATTTACGGAGTTTCCATGAGTTCACCTAATTCTCTGTCGTGTTTGAAAGTAGTGCCCAAAGGGGGGCAGCCAAAATCGTTTCCTAAGCGCCTTTTCGTGCCAGAGAATACGGCCTTAGGGTTCGGTTGTTCAAAGCTGGGCTAGCATTAGCCCAAGGTTAGGATTTAATCAACTGTTATTGTTTCTGTATTTATGCACGTCCATTTGTTTTAAAACTTTGCAAATTAGAACTTCTATTGATACAGACGACACTCATTCATATAACAGTACACAATACCTCATTGAACTCTTGACATTTCATTGGTTTATTATGGTCACGTGATATTGAATTGAAGCTCTCATTTCCCAAGAGCGCAGTGAAATGTGTTCCATTTGCACTCTCTGAAAGCGCAGTGGAAGGTAGCGTATAGTACTTTTGCACCCTCAGTGTTTACAATAAATCCCATTATAAACAAGCACTTAATAACTTTGCTTAACATCTACAAGCTTAAGATACCAGATTAAGCTAACCAGCTTTTGAATGGCCGGCCGCAGAAGGTGAAAACGGTCGACAAAGAAAAGAACTTTAGTGACAATAGTCCCTATCAAAACCATCATCCAGAACCTTGGAATTTCTGCATCTAGTATGATGTAAGCGACTGTGCATGACAGTGACTCTTTGTCAGTTACAAGTGAAGTTACTAGTGCACTTCCGGCTACCACACGTTGATAGCGTGCCGCCTGCTTAAAGTTTGTGAAGTTACCAGCGCCACACCTAGACCGGAAATGACTATTGACATTTTCCGGCGACATTCTTATCAACTTACAATATTTTGTAAACAAGACAGGACGACAATATCTCGTATGTCGCAAGCTGAAACTTTAAAGAGCCAAGTAAAACGCAAATTCTTATAGCAAAACCGTCATTAAAAAATGAAATTTGTTTCACGTTTCTCTTTACATGCTGACAAAGTGGCACTTTGCTATAATAGCATTGTGACGAATTTCCGGCATGTATTGTTTTGCCATTTCCGATTGGGATTATGACCCAATAACTTGGCATTTTATAACTGACGAGGGCGAAAATATAGCATTCGAAACAGACGCGGGCTTTACTCTCACCAAATCTGACGTACCATACACTACTGGTTACTTTTGTTGCAGTTTTGATTCTCTATAAAGCGTCAATGACCTTGAGGTCAGTATAATTAGAAAAGACGGAGTATTAAACTTGCTCTACAAACCATGGCTGCTTTGCCTCAAGGTAAGGCGCCGTATTTTATTTTGTTTGAAACTTGGTGCTGCTGCCATATACAGGTTATTACGTCTTATGTACGTGAGTCACAGCCTGTTTCCGCACTTCACTCCTGCTCTTAAAGTTCGAACAAGATTTTTTCACCAAGGAAATGCTACTGTATTCTGAGTTTGGCGTGGAATAAAATATTCAAATTATATAGTAATTCAATACTTGATACAGTTTGTAACTTCGGTTGTAAAAACACTCATTCAGAAAAAGGATTTTGCCAGAGAAAATTCGAAGCTATTGTGTTTTATACAATAAGGTAGGAAACATGACAGTGTATTTTGTTTATACCGGGGAACATAAAGGTCACAATATATTGCGTTTGAAAGTTTGATACTAATTCAGGTGTAAAGTTGAAGGACCTTTTACAAACAGTGAAAATGTGGCGACCGATTATGTTGTTATAAAATGGTGTTCCTATTGTCATATTGAAACTTGTGCACGTCCAGTTGACAAGGAAATATGATTTACGTCCGGTGTTCAAACACTATATTTCAACTAGGACGATCTGTTGCTTCGTTAAGTTGTGGTGTGTTTTCATAAGTCTAGTGAATGTTCAATGGGGGGTGCATGAATATAAAGGACTTTGTCAATACAAGGAGTTTGCCTATTATACCGAAAGCCCAAAACTGAATATCACAACAGTGAAAGACATCTAGTAATTTTAAAAGAATATTTTAAACATAACCTCAGTAGGAGTTTTATTGTGATTTCTGTAATAATCTACCAACAAACTTTTGAACAAATTTCTCAATTTAATGCCAGATGATTTTGCTTTTCGTGCCAGGATTCCCATGTGATAAATCTGTATGCTGTAAAATGGCTTAGAGTGACGAATGTTACTTCTTGCCAACATTTTAAGTACCACAACCCCTCCAAAACACTGGAGAAACACTTTATGTAGACCTGTTCCCAGTATTTTGTGATATAAATCAATGTGAATCACAAACCTGCAGTCATGAAACTTTCCTCTTGCCAAACGTTAATTATTATTCAGTCAATGATGCACACTTATTTCAGATGACCTGTATCGACTAGGTATATCTTGAACCAATCTGAATGCTGAGACAGTGCAAACTAGAAAATTACAGACCTAACTAAGTTACCCCCAGTCCCTGCCCTCAACATTTTATGCAATCCTATTGGCCTTCCATTTTAGCATACTTTATTGTATGAATCACATGGTTTATTTCAGGACTCTTTAAACTGAGAAAAAGTTTGTAATGAGACTTTTTGGACCATCCTTGTACTCTGGACTTTTCAGTCAGCTTTTTATCTTCCATCCTTGTACTTCTCCAAGCTTTGTAATGTAATGATTACAGACCCATAGTTGGTCAACAAAACTTGATACAATGAAACTACAACCACTGAAAGTATTTTATTATCCGCTTTCTAATTGCAAATTCACAAAATTCTTAAACGTGGTACTGAAGAATACTGTACAATTATGTGACTGTATATTTGATTAATTTGAATTTGACTAAAAGTGGTGAACACAAATCACAATAATCAAATTAAATTAAATTAAATTGAATAAAATTATCAAAATAAGCGTTTAATGAACAATTTACGCTTCAGACTAATTTTTGATTTAGGCAGAGCAAGGGAAATAACTTGCCACAGCTAGAAAGATCATACTAAGTTTACCAAAATCACAAAGTTTGGTTCCGAAATCTTTTGAAATGCGGAAAATATAACCCCGCGAATTTGACAAGTTTTGTAGATATTTGTACACGTGCGGGATTAGTTACCAATTTCCGCCAGTAAAGCAAAAGTGTACAAAATTTGCCAAATTTATAGAGTTATATTTTTTGTCCTACTACATGTCGCAAACAAACTTCGCAGTTCCACTAATTTAAATGCGTTCTGTCCGAAAATTGCCTTTTCTTCGCCTAGATGAAAAGTTAGTCTAAAGCGCGAGTTGTCCATTAAAATGACTGAAACACGAGCTATATGCTATCTGGTAAGTGCACCATATGTGCCTGAAAATGAGAAGCCAAGCAACGGAAGAATCGATTTTGACTTCGGCTTTTCAGCCTTGCTGTTACATTCTTCGACGAAGCACTTGAGACTATTTCACGCAGTTTTGTACAGTCTATGAAAAATTTTTACCCAGACCTGAACCCCCTTTACTCCTTATTCAATGCTGAATAAAAGCCGCAATCTTTCCCAGAATTCACAAGTGCTTCAGTCTCAACAGTGATAGCAGGAAGAGGGGGTTTAATAGCCTGTATGCGATTTTAAGGAAATATAGCAAAACGTCACAAGAATTTAAGCCATTTTCACGACAGATCTCGACTGGTTTTGTGCGACATTGTTATTAGCTGTGGCTTAATTACTGAATAGGTTTATTAAACAGTCACAAGATGTGCGAGTTCGTAGAGTTGCCGCGATTAAATTCTGACCTATGGGGATAAGCGCGGTTCGGATAGTTTTCCTAATCGCAAGCAGCCGGTTTTCCGCCCGCGCGCGGCAGGCCGATAACTAGGCTAGATGAAAAGCCTGGTGTCCAATGTAGTGGCTGATGTCCAATGTAGTGGCCAATGTAGTGGCTCTGTCATTACTGGCCAGTGAAATATCTTGCCTATCAGATATAATTTTCTTCTTTATAAAGTTCTTCTTGATCTTAGAAGAAGAAACTTGTTGCGGAGAAGTCAGGCTTTTCATGTCGTTGGTCGGCTTGTCTCTATATAGGAAAAAAATTAGAGGGTTTACTTTTACTAACTATATACCTCTTCTAGGACATTCCTTAGTTCCGTTTGCCATGCAAAATAATGAACCAAATCTTTATCCAACGATGGTGAAACAAGAGAGACATGACGCCTTTATTGGTGAAAATTTTCCCGACGGTATGTCGTTTAACTATGACGAGTATGTCGTTCAATTGACTATGACGATTTATTGTATTTTAGTATTCAAAAGTAGCTTTTAAGCATTGTGATTGGCTAACTCAGCAGTAGCTCTGAGGCAATAGTTACTGCTCAGAGCAGCAACTATTGCCTCTAAGAAAATGGCTACCATCTCTACTCAAAATCGCTTTGCAAAATTTTCCGAAAGCGAAATTGAAGCCAAGAAATGAACATTATTTTTGTTGAACACTAAAATTATACTAAAACAATTAGTCACCTCAGTCTCGGTGATTATCTTCATATTTACCTCGCCGCTGCGCGGCTCGGTAAATATTCGTCGATAATCACCTCGACTTCGGTGACTAAATGTTAAATATTGTTTAAAGAGCAAACCCAACTTTTGAACTCTTCCTTATCTCGAAAGAGATACGTTTTTCTCAAAACAATGAAACTTTGCAGTTTTACTAATTTCATGGTACTCTTTCCAGCTGCGATGGTATTTCAGACCAATTTTGTCTATTATGCAATTAGCCTTTCTCACGCAAACAAAATTTACCTTGTTCCATTCCATTCAAAATTTGCCTTGTTTGCCACACAAACCTGGTAGATTTAAGGCCTGGTTGCATAGGCGTGAGAATGGCTAATACCGTATTCTGTCTATTTAGCCCCCCTTTTAAGAGGAAGAAATTTATTAAGCCCCCCCCCTTTGCTGAACATTTTAAAACTTGCTGTTGTGTTAATGTGTATTTTGTTTTTGTATAATACTGAGAACATAATACCTTACATTTTGCAAAAAATTATCTAAGATTTTATGGATAACTAAATAAGCCCCCTCAAAAGGGTTTGAAGAGAATAAGCCTCCCGGGGGGCTTAGTAGAGAGAATACGGTAGGTCCGTTCATCTAACATAGCTTTGTTGACGTAAATTTGAACCTTCTATGCTGTACGTATGTACGGGCTTATAGTTTATATATTTCAGCATGTTGTATCTTCTTTCAGATCCTAGGCAGTGGTCATGCCAAGATGTTCGAAGTTGGCTAGACTGGATGCGATGCACGTACAACATACGCAATATCGATGCACTAAAGTTTCACATGAATGGCAAAGCTTTATGTCTCATGACTTTAGATATGTTTTTATACCGAGTGCCTACGGGTGGTAATTTATTGTATCACGATTTTCAAAGCCGTCTACAAAGGACAGTGCACGGCGATAGGTAGCTACAGTGTGTATAGAATAGAGTTTATTTGCTTATTTACAAAGATAATTTAGAATACTTTATATTTTATACGTGACGAACGATTTCAGGGTTCTTTTATCGCACTTCAATTGAAATCGTTGTACATAGGAAGGTCTGAGACAAAGAAATGCATCGGGCTAAGACGCTAGGTTTACGGAAGGGAAACGTGGCGTGGCCTGCTTTTAATTTTCCCAATCTTCGTGTGAGGTAATCAATTGGACGATAAAATTTCATCGAATGCTTTGACAATATTGAAATTATTGACACAGCCGATGTCGCATGTTCAACTTGCATGCAGTTACTGCACGAAAATGGCTTTTCCTGCATGCGCTGATGTGATCCATTGAATCCATTTTGTGTACGTTGAACTTAGTGAATTCATTCTATGGCTGTTCTTGTATGGTTGTAAAATTCCAGCTTTTGTTGAAGGCAGTTCCACTGCAGTCTAAAAGGGCAAACTGATGATTATCGTTCAAATCGATTACTTTCATACGATAGTAGAGAAATTATGAAACCAGATTGGGCTACTGCTCTTCTTTTGTGGTTCTCGAAGTTATGCGAATGTACGTACAATACTGTATATGCGTACATATAGTGGTGGCTCTTGGTAAAGGGAGCACTCCTGGCAAAATTTGGTATTTGCGCAATCGGTACTACAAAAGACAGAAGCCAATTTCTCTTCGCGTGAAACTGTTGCTAGTTGAAAACTAGATACATAGTCATTTTAAGGAGATCTGGAAGCCCAGCGAACTTCAAGAGCCTACGATAGAATTACAATATCCCATGCAAGGTGTATGACAGTGTAGGTACAAGACATTCACTGACAGTCTGACATTGGGACAATGCTTCCGTTGTACAAAAAACGGAATGTGAGCTGTAATCGAGTGCACGAACTCACACACTGAAGGAAACCCGATTGAGCTTTCAGGACATGCATTTCCTTCCACTGACTATGATTTGACCTGATCTATGAAGCGTGCATGGTTTTCGTAATTTTTTTATCGTCATTGCAATTCATCGGCGATGTTTCCTGATCCATTGTCTATGACCGATAAAGAACAACAAGTATTCCGATAGATCAGTAGTTTTACGTATCACCGACAATAGGCATCACCAAAGAATACGATGAATTGCTATGTACGTACGAAAACCAGAGTTAATTGATATCCATCGTGGGCACAATTACGTTGTAACTACCTGTCATCACAATATTTATATGTGTGAATATTTGATAAAATAGTAATATTAATTATACAATAAAGTTTCATTATTTACTGCTAACAACAATGACAATTTTCTTGGATACTTTTTTGGAAGCTTATAATTCCAAAGCTGGCATCTGATCATTTTAGCCTCCGTATTTCTCTGGAACTTGTCAATGATGTCTGTTTCAAAACGGCATATAATTTTTTTTTACCCAAACGGGATTTCTGGAAAAACATTTCTAAGTTTAGAAATAGAGAAAAACAGCAAAAAGATTGCTTGAACGACATGCAGTTCTATGGCCTGGTTTATACGTTTAATTTCCGTCGAATTCAATTCGTCGAATCTAATGCAATTAATTCAGTGCGACGGAGATGCGACGTCTAAACTGATTGGCATGCAGCATTAAGCCATGGCCAAGCTGGCTTCTCAAGGCAACTGGCCTGATTCATTGCCGGCGTAAACGGGCCTGAAGGGCTCATCACATGCACTGATCGTTCTACCATGCATATAGTACGTTACTTTAAAGCCTTTAACATTTAAAATCGTATATTGTTATGTACTACTATTGTCCCGCAACAGTAATCTATTCTTGGTACTTTTGCTTATATTTTCGCGTTTTCCGTACCATTTAACCACAAAATGTAATTTACAAGTTGGTTTCGAAGAATTTAGCTTGTTGCATATTTTCTCAGGACCAGAAGTGCAAGCACAATGTATTATAGTGCTATGAAACGCAATAAATCAAATATGTTGGAACATCTAGAGGTGTGGCGATTTAAGGAGCACGGAGCACATGCTTTAAAGCTAGCAGCTTCTCCCAAGCATTTCAGCTGGGGTATTCGGCGGCTAGTTAGTAACTTCAGTGAATTCGTTATAAAACGATAGACACAGCTCACATAGTGATTCTTTTTTAACATTTACCTGATCGTGGCTTGCCCGCCATTTCGCTTGCCCTCAAGTTGTTTGCCAATTACGGAAATTTTGGTGTCACAACAAAGAATTTCTAACGCGACCATGTTTAGTTTAGTTTTAAAAGGAGAAAATCTATTGCTACGGCTATAAAATCTTTTTGGGAGGTAATAGATACAGTATTGCAAAAATTCATTATCTTTAAGGCCCGGTTCAAACGTCGAACTTTTCATGTGCCGAATCGAATGGAAATGAACCAAACAAAGGCTTGTGCTCATTTGCATTAGATTCGGCGCATGAAAAGTTCGACGTCTAAACCTGGCCAAAGTTTTGAGTAGCGGGCTGAGTGTTCAACGACAAAGTGGAAGCCTCAATTCACCAACACCGCTGCCATAACCACCAAACAAGCATTTTTGGTGACAGAGAGACGAATTATAGTAAATGACTTCATAATGTTAGCTATTTGTCTTATAGTTTTGAATCAGTATCAAAAACTGGCGGTTGATTTTCTTCATCGACAAGCAATGAGGGAAATGCTTTCGGCATCATTCTTGGAGGTTCATGGTTCGGATTACAGCGATATTTTTTAAAGTCTTTTACTCCGATACTACGAAGATGATCTTCATCTATTAGACACTTTCCATTCAACCTAAAACGTGAAAGTACGCACTACTTAATATTTAATGGTATGTCGCCAACGACGGCTGCATTGTTCACTGCAACAGCGTAAGCTAGTTACTGTGGGGCCTTTTCACCTAACCCACCCTATCAATTTTCCCTGAGAGTAAACCGGAGTACCCCTGGAGAAAACGTACGACTTTCGGCAGAGCGTTGACTTTACTCTTTTCACATGAACACTGGTTCGAGTCACCTCAGATAGTTCCTCGCTAAGAATAGAACCCGCGACCTCAGAGGTGAAAAGCAAGTGCGCAAACCACCTTGCCACCGAAGTGGTTGGCACACTTGCCTTTGTACTTAAATCTTAGCCCCCAGCCGAAAAGTCCACCAGTGATGAAAGTTCTGCATCACTACGCGTTCTAGGGAGTAGCGTAACATCGTTTATATTGGCACAGTTGTAGCTATGTAGGTTTATAATAATGTAATTCTTCCAAGAGTGTTTTGAACACATTTTCAGTTTAGAAATAAAATGACTTTGTTTTGCAATAGTATTGAATAGCAACAGAAAAAGTGATTTCTAAGTATAGCTACTCTGCCATTTAAGAAATAGAACACATTTTCCGTGTATCTATAGAGTTATAGAAAGGAGAAATTGCGTGGGAACACGAGCCGCTAGGCGAGTGTTTGTGTTTCCACGCAATTTCGAGTAGTCCGGAATAGCATGGAAAATGTTTTCTATTTCCTTTATTAAATAACCTTTTAAAAACAATAATAATGAAAAAGTATTGCTTTTTATTACATTCTTTGAAATATTTGTTGTACTTTATAAGTTATTCAAATTTTTCAATATTAAGTTTTTGTTTGTATTTTTGTCTTTCAAAATTCCCGCTTGATCCATGCAAGCCCACCCAAACATCGCCGTCTTTCTATCGAGTTTGAGTCATGGAAACATGGCTTTTTAATGCCTTCAACCAGTAAGCGCTCCCAGTTTAAAAGGTTATTTCACAATGGTCCTCGTTTCATCAAGGCTTTATTTTTGTGTAGGCTTTATGGGAATGCAATCCATTTACTGTACACAACACATTAGGGGAAATATTCACCTATCACTAATTTCTTGTGCAATTGCCAGACATGCATCAGCAAAAATATCAGGATGTCTCATCAATTTTGAGTCCACTTCAAGAACATCTGTGACATGAGCCTTGATTGCAGTAGCTGGCCACAAACCTGTTATAGAAACACCTGGAACACAAGTGCAATAAAAGTCAAACATGGAAGTATGGCACATTTATAAGGGCAGATCCTCTGGACTAGACTGTAAGCCATTCCATGCCAATAAAATCATTATCCCATAATTAGTTAACCCATTGTGTGGCAGTGCACTCTATTTATGACTTTAACTATCTCACACCAGACTAACTGACCTTGTTTGGTGAATCTTGTTATTTCAAGAGAAGGTGATGCTACCTCACTCACCAAGATGCAATACACCTCAGCACATCTACTTAATATTTTTCTTCTTCTAGTGTCCAACACAAGATGATTTCACTCATTGCAATACAACTCTTACATCCTTGCGCGTTAGCTAAACAATATGACAACATTTCTTGATGATGCAATAAAATACATTTTATGTTACCATACTTATGTCTCTTAATGCGACACAATTTTACTGTTCAAGGAGAGAAGCTACTTAGTGTTGTTTGGGTACTTGTTCAATACTTGTTCAGGTGCATACATTGCATTGTGCATCAGCACTTGTTACATACCACTTCCACATAGTTCAGTACTGAGTCCTTGGACCAAAATTGACATTCCAATCTTACTTATGGCATAGGGAGTTTTTCCTTTGAAGAACCTTGAATAAATTGGAGGTGACACTAAGATAATTTTTCCACTCTTCCTTTCTAAAAAGGAGGAGAGTACAGCTTGTGTTGCTGCATAGGCTCCCCTCACATTCACATCCATCAGAAGATCAAATCGCTTTACAGGTGTAGCAATAACTTTCTCCCATAATATAGCCCCAGCATTGTAAACAAGAACATCCAAAGAACCAAAATGTAAAGTACAAGTCTTTACTGCATTGTCAATGTCCTCAAGATTTCGAACATTACATTCAATAGGTATCGCAAGCGACCCCAAATCTTCGATTTCTTTAACAGTAGCATGGATTGTACCTGGTAACTTTGCTGTATGTACTGTCGTCCTGGATGCTACACCAATGTTATATCCAGCCTTTGCAAACGTGGTGCATATGGCTTTGCCTATACCTCTCGACGCTCCAATCACCAAAGCAGTAGGATTTGCAGGCATGCTCTACAGTTTTACAGGCAGGGAATGGCCAAGTAAAAGCAAGATACGACCTCACTGGATACGACCGCTGATGAGTGCAATGACATCAAATACTCAATTGTCGTTGTATACTAATATTCATCCTTCAAATCGACACGACGTTTTTGTGGCTTGCTTGATTGCTTTCTTTACAGTAAATGCTCATCTTGGACCATTACGTCACACTCAGGCACGTCACACAAGCATGTCTTCTATATCTGCAACCTTTCCGGGGAAATGCAATTCAAACGTAAATTATTTTAGCATTCTAGGTACGTTGTTTTGTTTACATTTTTGAGCCGTTTCTAAACTTTGCACGTCTTAATAATTATTAATCGCTCACATTTTATGAAATTTGGAGTTAATCAATACGGCTGACGCGTTGCAAAACCAATGTAATTTATGTATTTTACATGTAATATTTGTAGATGTGAACTTCGTTAATTGCTGTTTTATATCGTGCTTTCAACCGAAGCTGCACTTCGTAGTTTTGAAAAGAATTAACGGAATCACACATTTGCCCGGTGTCACGCACCTGAAGAACAACTAGTTGGCCTGCATGGCATACAGAATGGATACCGCCATTTGCAATTGAGCGTGCACTGCGCACTTTTTTCAAGTTATTTTCGTATTGAATTGACATGTTACTATGG